>NMRB01001741.1:0-24447 GCA_002633025.1 Notospermus geniculatus | reverse complement strand
CGTTAGGGCGTACCAAAAAACAGAATGCCGATCGGGAAATGGGGGATATGGGCCGAGGACATGGCGGATATAGGCCTAGGCCTAGCCGAGTTGGATGTTGGTCATGTTCGTCATGTTCGTTGTCGTTAGCATGTCGTCCATGTTGTCAGGCTGGGATCATACGGCAGTCGTGGCGCAAAACATCGTCGTAAAGATCAACATGGATAAATTAAACAACATACACCCGACGTGGAAATGAAAGAATATTAGTAGTCACAAATCCTGACACCGGAATATTTTATTGAAAGACAGTTTCGTCCAAACTTCGTGTTATATGCTGATAAAATTACGACACTGCAAGGAGCCCGTGAAGCACTGCAGAATGCACACACGCATAGGCACGTAAGCCTCCTGGTGCTGAGGTTGGTTTGGGCCGAGAAAGTTTCCTAGCTAACACAAGAGTCTCCGCTCGACCACTACGTGGCGTGGCGGAGACTAATGACATGAATGAGGTAGGTACACGTGAATGTCAGATACATGCTGAAACATGTGTACAGACATGTACAAATCTTTCAGGCAGTGCTTAATGTAGGAAGAAACTGGAGTGTTGATAACAAACAATGCACTGCCATACTCTCCACTCTCTACTTCGACCCCAGGGGCTCTCCTCCTGTATTAAAGCAAGTACCGGTATAGTTGTACATGCAGTTTGGGGCTTTTTAGTCACACCACCAATTTGCTGATAATTCATCAGCGCATAATAATGATATAGGAAATAGCCCATTATCTAACTGTCAAACAAAATAAAAATAAAAGAATACTGTGTGGTTGAATGCACCAAAAATATATTCTGATCTCAAATGGTGACCATCAGCGTGAATACCGGTATTCAACTAAATTGATCGAAGACGTAATGTGATCAACATTCCTTACTCAAATACTGCAGCTTTGAAGGATTGGGAAGATATAGTACACCGAGATAGGAAGATTTCTGAGCAACAAATAGAAGGAATCTACCCTTCGTAAAATTATTGTCATAGGTCAGGAATGCGAATAATGTGTCAACTGAATTAAGCATTTTGAACAAGGATAATCTACTGGTATTATGTTGATAATGTATTACTGAGGCCATGCCACACAGCATGGTGGTACAGTGTGGAGCATCAGCTTCATGAGTGAGAGGATGTGGGTTCGATTCCTGGTCAATAATAGCATCTGTGTTCTGTCAGTTCAAAGGTGTCCTTAATGGGGGGNGGGGGGGGGGGGGTTACTCTGTGATTAGTATTACTGTACATTGATTAAAAAGCTACTATGAACAAAATCATAAGAGACTGTGAAACTTAAAAGCTAACAGTGACAGTTACATACGTATGTACATGTACATCTGTTGTGAATAGGTCAAAAGCGTAGCAAAGGTTAGGGTAGGAAATTCACCACAATGAAGGGCGACAAATGCCTGATGGCTTCAGCCCTTAGCATTACACTTTCGTTTGTATTAATACTTAAGAAACGATTAAAATCAAATTCACCACAATATCGGTGTTCATTCTGTCCAGGGGATATAACGGAATTTCCTTCCCACATTAACAGCATGTATCATGAAAAACATCAGTGCTTTTGACAGAGTGACATGTAACAAAGTTCTATTGTTATACATACTCGTACGGTATCACTTCATTCTCTGAACTGCCACTGATGCAAAAGAATGAAACAAGCAGCAAATGAAACACTTGAAAAGTATACAGGTGGATGTTGTGAATGAATGGATGGATCACTGATCATGACACGCATGCAGCAATGACTTGCAGACAAACATACATTGTAAGAAGAAAGCCCTGACTATCAGGACGTGGCTTTTGAGATGATCTCAAGAGTCACAGGTGGTAGTGAATTTTCCACTCCACCATCAGCAAATGTTTCATATATTCAAATCTCAAATGAGGACAAAGATGATGATAAATGTACATGTATGATAGATGGTGTCCACAGGGTATGGACATGATGATGTTCCATAAAATAGGGTCAGAAGGGAAAGGATGGCACAGAACTTCAGGTCTGAAGCCGAGTTTTTGATACAAGGTAAGCAATCAAACCTTATTCCTACATTCAAATTGTCTAAAGCTGAGAGAAACATGAAAAATAAATCATTTTCTCTCTGAATCTTGCTGCTGTTTGAGTTCCTTGCAGAGTAACTCCGGCTTTACCAGGCCAGCATTGACAAACCAAACTTCTGAATGACTACATACACATAGGTCATCAACAGTCACTTACCTACTCCTTGATAATAAGGCAGGTGATTTTTTAGGCTGTTGATCAACAATAGCAGCTTTTCTGGCAGCTTCTCTTTGTCGTTCTGAAAGAAAGAAAGCATCCACATAAGGCCATTTAATCAACATGGTGTCTCAATGGCAGAAATCTCAGTCATGTCGGTTTCATTATTGTTGTTGTAACAGGTCAGAGCACTCACTGATTAAATAAATGATATCATGATGAGCTAGCTGACACATTCTTAAGGCTTAGGATTTTAGTCTTAATTGTCTCATGAAATTACCTAATTTCTTCTGAAGATCTGAACTTCGTCGGATGTTTCTCAAGGCATTTATTCCACCTGACTTCCCATTCTTGATGTTCACATCAGTCACACTCACAGCATGCACAGTTTGAGGCTGAAACAAGAAAGTAAGGTCAGCTGGTAAGTGTAGAGGCTGCTACCAGTAGGCCTAAGGCTACGCATGCTAAGGACTACAGCCACAGGTAGCCAAAGGGCTACAGCCTCAGGTAGCCTAGATATATAGAGGCCTTGCTAAGCTATACATGTAGGCAACACTGACATGACTGATCATGAGACACAGCACAGAAGCACAGTTCACACACTAGACACAGTCCAGTGCAAACAAAGTCACAGTACTCACAGACACAGCACATGCTTGGTCACAGTCACAAACGACTCGGTCACTGGCACAGCACACAGGATCATCATGCTGGCTGAGGATCGAGGTCGAGCATATCGGCCTCGAGGACGGAACCATGATAACACGTTGAAATGAAATTCAACATGTTCAACCACAGGTTCTTAGTTCGATATACTAAGGGGACCACAGGTCCTTACACACTTCACTGAGAATGTTTGGAAAAATAAAAGGTATTCACTTCGCAATACCCTGACCTCCCCACTTCAAACTGCTGTCAAACCAGTTACCTATATTTCCAAACTGATTGCCACGATTTTTGGCACGAGTGATCTCCGATATATTTATTCCACAATGAACAAAACTTTATGACTTTATCCGAAATCCGGAGATTTTGATCGCGAGTTGCGATCACCAGCAAATGCACAAACTCATAATCAGGAAGCGAGAGAGAGCAATTACTGCGCATGTGCATGTGCTCACAACATGTGCTTTTATTTACTTCCATGTTTATACTTAGAGCAGCAACCAATCAGAAAGGCGGCTCTGTAAAGTCGCGCATGCGCAGTAATTGCTCTTGTGCATTTGCTGGTGATCGCAACTCGCGATCAAAATCACCAGATTTCGGATAAAGTCATTCGTTTCATTGTGGAAAAAATATATCGGAGATCACTCCAGTGACTGTCTTTTAATTTAAAAGACAGTCACTGGAGGAAACAGCTCGCCTCAAAAGACTTTTGAGGCGAGCTGTTTCCTTTGGGCTTCTCATGAACAATAGATGTATTGTTCACGAGGAGCCCAAACCAAAGAAAACAGCTCGCCTCGTCAAAAGAGTAAAGACACTAAACAGTCACTGCACTCGTGCCAAAAATCGTGGCAATCGGTTGGGAAATATAGGTTTGACGCGACANACTGGAGGAAACAGCTCGCCTCAAAAGACTTTTGAGGCGAGCTGTTTCCTTTGGGCTTCTCATGAACAATAGATGTATTGTTCACGAGGAGCCCAAACCAAAGAAAACAGCTCGCCTCGTCAAAAGAGTAAAGACACTAAACAGTCACTGCACTCGTGCCAAAAATCGTGGCAATCGGTTGGGAAATATATTATAGGTTTGACGCGACAGGGTCGGGGACGGCGGCTTGAACATGCAGCAGCTGCATGTTGAATTGGGGAGGTCGGGGTGCTAGTTTGCGAAGACTGTCATACCTTTTGTTTTTCTATAGGGCCCAGGCCCTAGGGGCCTACATTGTCAGTGAAGTGTGTAAGGACCTGTGGTCCCCTGGTGTCGAACGCCTGTGTCAGTTTGGTGGTTCAACTGTTCAACACTCACAGGTTGTTGATATTCTTGCCAATAAATTGGGTAAATTTGATCAATCTTACCTTAAATTCAACAGAACCGTTCCTGGACGTTTTAGGGTCACTATCGAACCCACTATCGTCCATANTTGTGCATTTGCTGGTGATCGCAACTCGCGATCAAAATCACCAGATTTCGGATAAAGTCATTTGTTTCATTGTGGAATAAATATATCGGAGATCACTCCAGTGACTGCCTTTTGAGGCAAGCTATTTCCTTTGGGCTTCTCATGAACAATAGATCTATTGTTCACGAGGAGCCCAAACCAAAGAAAACAGCTCGCCTCGTCAAAAGAGTAAAGACACTAGGCCTACCATATATTAAACAGTCACTGCACTCGTGCCAAAAATCGTGGCAGTCGGTTGGGAAATATAGGCCTGCCCTAGGTAGGTTTGACGGCGGCTTGAACATGTTGAAGTGGGGAGGTCGGGGTGCTAGTTTGCGAAGTGTCCATACCTTTTGTTTTTCTATAGGGCCCAGGCCGTACATTCATGACATTCTCAGTGAAGTGTGTAAGGACCTGTGGTCCCCTGGTGTCGAACGCATTCTTGCCAATAAATTGGGTAAATTTTATCAATCTTACCTTAAATTCAACAGAACCGTTCCTGGACGTTTTAGGGTCACTATCGAACCCACTATCGTCCATACTGTCCATACGAAATCAATAAATTTTGACGTATTGGGTGGAAAAAATTATCAGGAAACCCAGCCAGTGGTCATTTTGCTATTGACCGCTAGAGGGCAGGATCTAAAATGTTGCACGACTGCTGTCCTAATATTATTTTGCAAGTTCACATTTTAGACAAAATGTACATCAATAAAATATCAAATATACATGGAAAATATATATATCAATGAAATAGCAAATATAACAGACAAATATTGGCGGAAAGGTTAATTTATCTTTTCCGGCAAGTCACTCATCATCACATCTCTGAAAATATTACATTCAACTGTTCAAAGCAAATAAATCACAAATAATTCCGCCTGATGACGTCATTACCAACTTGAAAAACAAGTGATTTCTCATTATGCAAAATGTGTACTACGTCATGAATTTTGCGAGTATCACTAATTTTCATGATTTCCCATTCTGATATGCAAATTAGATAAATCCAGTCGTTGATTTAAGACGTGCGAAAATAGGCGATTCGTACTAAATTTATGTACTTAATTTTACTTGCATAGAGTCTATATTGTCACTCAAAATATATTTTGTTGTAGTCTGTGAGTTTTCATTTACTAACCTTGATACACCAGTTTTATGTTCTTTGCGTGGTAGCTTGGTTCCAATTATCTCCTCCAGATGACGCCTTTCATTCGGAACGACCTGAGGCGAACTGCTTATCTGCCACTGGACGGCGCATTTCACCTCGGACACAAGTGCAAGGCAGCCATATTGTTTATCAACAAACCCACGTGACCGACCGTGGTACTATTTTGGCAGAATTTTGGCCTGTTAAGGTGTTCAAACTTATTTGCTGGATAACTTGAGGCATATTATTTATAAACTTACCGGTATCTCATCCAATCTGCCAATTATTGATCAATAACGCAACGTTTTGTGTGACCTATTTCGTTCATGCGCCGGGTGTGATGAGGCGAACCGCATTTGAACTCTCACAAACGGGCAGCAATCGTTGCGCATTCAAGATGGCTGCCTTGGAATTGTGTCCGAGGGGAAATGCGACCGTACGGAAATTGCCGAGCAGTTGCCTTCGGAAGTTCCGAATGGACGCCTTTGTTGCGGCAGTTGTAGGTCAGGTAACAGTTAAAAAAGCGCTATCTGGTGGCGGCCAGTTAAACTACATTACGTGCTGGTTCGGGAAAAATTCATGAAATTGACACGTGAAAACATGAATACAGACGAAGTACATAATTATGTGAAGTCACTCATTAAGTTAATCAACCACTACAGATGGCTGATTGACGCGTACGTCTCGGTAAGTCAAGCAACATGCCCAGGCATTTGCTGGCCTTATTCTTGAATATAGCGTCTGCTCTCTGCATGCAGCAGATGTCAATGCATGTGCGGTGCATCATGCACTGCATGTGCAGTGGATGCACATGCAGTCCTCCTCATGGGTGCCAGGCCTATGTTATGGGGATTCAATGCATGATCATTTCAATGATTTTAAACATGTTGATAATCATGATTTCCTTTTTTTTATTCAAACACAATGCAATCCCAAATTTTTATTGCAGGATGCCTTCGTGAAGAATTATCTTGAAGAATTTCCTCGTGAGTGGATTCGAGTTTTGCGAAGTCTGGACCCTCCGGCATTTGCCTCTCTGCTGCAAAATGATGATGAAAAGTCTGATCATTGCAGGTATAAAGAGCACCCGTATATCTTCAGGATATTCACGACTTCCTATGCCCTGGCGAGAATCATGACATATCGCTGGACTTTTATCTCAGGCTTTTCCTTGATAGGCCCCTATAGGAAGTCTACCTCTCGCAGCCGCAGTACTGATGAATTTGAATGAACAAACCATTTTGTCCCTGAGTTGGTATAATGCAAATAGGAATGGGATGCCAGTTGATAATTAGGTTTTACTGCTTTTCCATCTGTCTGTTTGTGAGATCATATCATTCATAGGATTTAGAATAAATATCTTTTTCTTCTCCAGTGAGGTGTGGCCTCTATCACTGCTTGCCTTTACGGCAGCCACCCAAGCCTTATCACTCCCAAGGAAACCAGTAGGCGTTGCTGACATTGAGCCAAATGTTAGTCACTGTGTTGATGGACGTGCAAGACAGCATGCTGGGAATGGCTCCCTCACTGGGAGTAGTAGTGACATCAATAATATAAAAGATGGGCAGTTATTGTCATTGGATCATTGCTACAGACGTCATGTAAAACCCAAGAAACAACATGAGATAAAGAAACTTGGGGAGGTATGGATCGAGGGGAGTTGTTAATTAAGGGAAATGAAATATGTGACCCTTTCCAAGAAAAGCAAGTGCTTGTCACAAGTGATCATCATTGATCAAGGGCTTGATCATTGATTATCAGTTTATTCAACTCTTTCCATTACTATCTGCGGCTATTTTGCAAACCAGATACATTCATTTCAGCTGTAGTATCATAAAGCCATTAACCCTTTCAGCTATTCCAACAAGCGCCTGCTTTTGCTGGTGTGGGTCACATTTTTCAGAAGGAAATCAGTGGTAAATTGGAAAATCAGGAAGCCATTTCTTACATTGCTTTTAGATAAAGTTTCATTTCATTACTTATGCAGACTTCTTCAGCTGCTAAAAAGAGTGTTATGGGATTGCATTTGAAAATGACACAGCTGAAATTTACTTTATTCCATTGCCTGTTTCTTTTCATCTGGTATTCATTTCTGAACTCGCTATTCTTTTTGTCAGGTGGTGAACTGGCTTAGCAGGAAACAGGAGTCTGACCATGTAGTAGATATAGGTGCTGGACAGGGTCACTTATCCCGGGTGCTTTCTTTTGGTTATGGGTTAAATGTTACCACGGTAGAGGCAGCTGGCTGCCACATTCCCAAGGCAAAGAAGTTTGACAGGTACTTTGATGTACAAACTTGGCAATTTACAATATGGTGCTCAGGTGACACCATCTCTTGTCTGAAGAAATGTCCTGGAGGACAAAATGTCCTCAGACGAAAAGTCCTTGGAGAGGAAATTTCCGGAGACGGGAAGTCATTGGAGACAGAATGTTGTAATGGACCGTCACATGGATGTCAGATCTTGCATGAATTAAGAAATTGTTGAAGATATCTTATGAAGTTTGTTGTCTTATTCATAAAAACTGAATTGGGTTTTCAATCTTTCAGGGAGGTCATACGGGACATGGAGAAAGCAAAGAAGAGAATGAAAGCTGATTGTGTTGATGGAATACCTTCAGAACCAAATCATATAGCCACATGGATTGAACCAGACATTTCACCCGAGGAATTTCTCAAAGTGGTCAAAGAATCTGAGGTGCATAACGATAACAATAATAAAATCAATATGAATGGAGTATGTGCAGCTGGACTTTCTGAAAATGGATGCCAAGACGATGATGGTTTGTCAACTAATCATAAAATGATAGACTCAAATGATGCTGGATTCTGCCGGACAGGATCATCTGAAAGCAGATCAGAGAAAAATCAATCTGAAAGCAACATTGATTCCATAGGGAATTGTGATAAGACAAAAGACAATCAGTTCATTATGACAGGATTACACGCCTGTGGTGACCTCATCCCAACCATGTTGAGAGTGTTTTGTCGCTGCCCTCAGATCAAAGGGTTGGCAACTGTCGCGTGTTGTTACATGAAACTCACGGATGAGGAATCCACTGCCCCCGGTGCTAATGTTGGTTATCCCATGAGTAAATTTGTACATTCCATGCCAGGTCATCAGCTTAGCTACACTGCACGGGAAATGGCTTGTCACTTCTTGGACGCTTACCACCAGAGATTAAAAGGTAATTAATTGCTGTGTATCAAGCTGCACTGTTTTTCTGAATATTTAGTACTAACTCCTTCAGTCGGGATAAATTTTGTCCTGTCTTCCTACAGATAACCCACCAGAGTTGATCATGCACAGCTACCGTGCAGCCCTTCAGGAGGTTATACTTGACATTGATCCAACCATCAACCATGCTGCTATCAAACTCACCATAAAGAGAGCTCATCAGATGACTTTTGAAAAGTAAGTCCTTCAATTCTGCACTTTCTAGTGTATCCCTTAAAACTCGGCTTCAGATATGTCTCTCTGATGCTCCAGAGTTTACCCATACCTGGACTCTCATTACTCTGCTTTAGATATGCCTCCATGGCACTCCAGAAGTTAAGCCTTGATCACACCCTAACAGAAGCACAGTTAGAGAGAGCAGCAAAAAGGATCTCCTGTTGGAAAGACGTGGTCATCATCTACACACTTAGATTGATGCTGGCCCCTGCTGTGGAGAGTTTGATACTGTTGGACAGAATGATATTCCTGAGTGAGCAAGGTATGCAATGACAATCCCTCTTGAAACCACATACCGGTACTAGAGTTTTAAAATCTTCTACCCTTAGTTTACATGTACCAGCAGCTGGTAGCCCCCCCCCCCCTTCCTACTGAGTGTTCAAATATGCACACTGACTTGAGTTCTATGGTTGTGTTCATTTTCGTTTTTTCTCCAATACATGTTCCTCATGCAATCAATCTTATCATTTCAGGTATAAGGAGTCAGCTGGTGCCTATATTTGATCCTAAACTCTCACCAAGGAACTCAGTGTTGATCGCTTACAAGGACAATCGTAAACAAAGTTGATAAAGTGGAACCTCTCTATTTGAGGATACTCTGGAACTGACAAGTGCTGTCCTTGATTGAGAGGTGTTCTGATTACTGAGGTCACAATGAATAGAAATGACCCAATTTGGGACTGTACATTTCTGTCAATAAAGTGAGGTTCACGTACATGTATAATGGTAATGCGCAACAAATGAAGTCAAGTATGAAATTAAGTGCAATGAATGTGATTGTTGTCTTTGAGTGGTGCTAAATCGGTCTATTGTATTCAGCATTGAATGAGTATTGAATAAATACATGTAGCATGATTTTTAACAAATAAGTGTTTCATGTCGAATATTACACGAAGCCATAATGCATTTCCGAACTCAGCAATGAATGAAGAGTCACTACAAGCAGTGAGAAATCATGTGTGTTCACTTGGACCGGTGGAAATGTGTACAGCAAGAGATATCAGCACTTCAAAATAACAGAGCAAACTGAAGAGGAAGATGAACCGAGTCGTTCTTTCAAATATATTTTATTCTTCCAGTAGAGGAATTTGTATAGTACTCGCATATAAAAGTAGATATGTCCTAACTTTACAGCAGAATGAGTAAAATTATAAAGTAGAACTTACATCCAGTTAAAATTCTGGACTACAGTAAAGGAATGAATGAAATCATCAACAAGATTTCAAAACTGGAATGATTGTACCAAAGAGTAGTCTTGATATCTTGATATGTCATTGAAGTGACGCCAAGTGCGCTTCTCATAATGAATGGCCTGGAGCAATCTGCCACTAATTATGAAAGCATAATAGACAAAAATTCCAACGAAAACAATATCGAATCTGTGAGGGGCATACATGTACAATTCTCAAGTTATTCTCAAGTTTTGCCCACTGAGGGATGCATCTCGCACTGGACTCGGGGGTCCCACAAAAGCTGCAATACCCGGTAAGAACTGCAAGCTTGAGAGCCAGGTTCGTGGTCGCAAACAAGTACAGAACACTAAGTACAGAATTAGTACAACTGACTAAGCAGATAAGTAGAGTAATGGGAAGATAAACCTTTTGATATTGTACCGGGTACATTATTTCAATGCTATATTGAATAAAATCAAATAATGAATTTTTAGTAGAATACAACGATAAAACAAGTTCATTCTCATTCTGTACAGAAATAAAATACCAAGACTCAGGATTTACATGTATTCTACAATAAATATTGTACATTCAAATAAAGTGTATAAAAATATAAAACATACAATGCCTATATGAAATGATATGGATCTGGGTTTAAAATGTACTGATGTGGTCATTTCAACGGCCTACAGTCTACTTTCCTTCTCTGTGGTTGAATACATTGCACAGACATTGTATATATACAATGTATAATGATATGTCTTTATCACTGATGGATAGAAAGTTCCGATACGATAAGCATGATATGAGATTCCATTTAGCTGCCAACACAATACTTCTGGTAAGTCGAGATTTGGAAATCTGTGTCCTCGAAAGTGAACATGCGCAGTTCCACTAATCAGTTTGTCTCACTGATGACAGAGGGCACCACGAGGAAGCTTGCTTTGTGATTCCTTTCAGCTGCACCATGAAATATACACTCTACACTAGTGTTTGCCCACTGAAATCTACAACCACGACGTCTGTGATTTGAACTTTACTCAACAGATGGCACTGTGATCATGAGGTGAAACACATAACTTCCCCGGCATCAAACGTGTGGCAACTTTGATTATGATGCTCGCAGATGTTGGATAGTTTCCAGAGCTTCTCGCACTTCTTTGCTAATATTGCCCTGAAAAGAATAAGTTTCAGTAAGATGCTAAGGTTTGACGAATTGAGGTAGGACCTGGTACCACATAGGTACAGTCTTTCAAATAAGTAAATGGACAGCGTGTTTTTCAAATATCGTCGAGATAAAACAAGATAATTGGATGCGGTTTTCAACATAGTGTGGTATAGTTACTTGGTCATATATCTCATGTATTTGGGTCAACCTAATTTTAACCCTTTGTTATGTAACAGGCAATTTAAAAAAGGTCCAGAAATCAACTTTTTTATTTCAAGTTTTTTTCAGCAGAATTCAAAGTGTTGTGATGAGGTGATTGATAATAAGAGTTTTTGCGCAAAAAAATATTGAAAATGTTTTTCCGTTTTCGTAATATCTCAAAATATCAAAATTTGAGATTTTTGAAATTTTGATATATTCGATCATTTTTTAAAGTCATTTGGTAGCATTCATTCCCTCGTGATAATTTATGCAATTTTTGAATCCTTTTTTCACTTAAATGTCATGATATTCAGCCTCTTTATTCAGCCTCCAGATTTCACATAATATTTTCTGCTGATTCGGTGATGGAAACACGTGGAAAATTTCGTAGCCATCTTGTTATCATGTCTGGCAGCGAATAACAGCAAAACAATATTCAATATCTCAAAATATCAAAAATCTCAAATTTTGATATTTTGAGATATCACGAAAAAGACAGCAGATTTCACCGATTTTTTTGGCAAAGAGTCTTTCATGTCAATCACCTGATCATATCAGTGCCAAATCTGTTGAAAAAAATTAGAAATAAAAAAGTTAATTTCTGGACCTTTTTTAAATAGCCTGTTACATAACAAAGGCTTAAAATTAGGTTGACCGAAATACATGAGATATATGACCAGGTAAGTATACCACACTATGTTGAAAACCGCATCCAATTATCTTGTTTTATCTCGGAGATATTTGAAAAACACGCTGTCCATTTACTTATTTGAAAGACTGTACATGTATTTACTGGAAAACTCTGAGTGAGCACTTTCCAATCAATACCAATGTATTAGAGGGCTTTGTAAGATCTCAGGGTTCTGTAGGCTTAAAAGTTCTACTGAAATTACCTCTGGCAGGGACTTCGTTTTAAATAGAAGTTAGGCTCTAAAACAGTCACTAAAGATAAAACTTCTACCTACACGTACGTCAGCAGTAACTACTACTAAGACTAGCATTGGTTAGTCTGGAGTTAGTCCGCAGAGACAGGATATGCCGTAAGGCATCGACAACTTCTTGGTCCATTTCTCCCTGGAACACGACAAAGCACAGTTTGGCCATTAGTTCAGCTGTTAAGCTACAGAAAATCTTCTAATGTTATCCTATGGTGAAGCAACTAGTCAAGTCAAACTACATCAGATCCGATCAGGCTCCACTTTGAGTACCGGTAAGCCACAGTTATCAAAATGTCACTGCAATGTTGCTGACTAAAACTCTGTTTCATGAATGTCCTCATACCTGTACAGCACTGAGCAGATGAGTTCTGTAGGTGTTCACAATCTCTCGATGTTTCGCCTCTGATTCCTAAAAGAAGACATCAATGTTTTATTCCCAAGGTGACAATCAGCTCACCACCATCCAGTGCGAGCAACATTATCAAAAAACAGTCAGTGTCTAAAACCTAAATGTCAAGTTGTCAAATGCAGCAACATCTGACTCCACCTTCAATACATTTACAGAAAGCATGACAACATGGGAGGAACCTTCAGCAGCATTCACCTACCTTATTTTGTTTCCTGAGTTTCCGAACTTCATCGCGTAACTTCCTGATCTTCCTCTCTGCATCATGGACAGCCTCTTGGACCTGCTTTGACGTCTGATCCTCTGGCACCCGACTGTTCGCAATCCGCGAAAGTTTCACCACCTCCGACCGCAGCTCCTCATTTTGCACCAACAATTCTTTAACTTTGGTATCGGATTTAAACTTCCCAGTTTTTAGTTCATTCAGATCAACCCTGAGTTGCACTGCCTCCGTTTCTGAAAGCCTGAAGTCTCTGACTTGAGCCTGGAGGGCAGCTTTTTCTTCCGATAACACAGATACACTCGCTTTCAACTTATCAAAGTCTGAGAGCTGCAACCTCTCCTTTCGCAGTTCATCATTTTCTTGTTCTAATTCCTCCAACTGGCACCGTATTGTCTCATTTGTTTTACGTAGCTTCTCCTTTTCATTCAACAGACCTGACCGCTCATCGTCGAGTTGCTGTACCTGAGAGATATAAGAATCAGCATCCTCCTTCAATCGACTGTTATCCTTCTTCAACAAGGTCATCTCGTGCGTCAAAATCACGACCTTGTCCTCAAGATTTTCGACAACTTTCTGTAACTGGGTTCTTTCTTCATCCCATTTCTCACTTTCTCTGATCGACGACGGTGGATTCAGATCCAGATTTTCACACCTTTCTCTCAATGACCGATTCTCCTGCATAAGTGCAGCGATCTCTTTCTTCGATTTCTCAACCTGACTCGTGAGTCGGTCATTCTCTTCCTGAAGTTCGAACAACTCCTCCTGAATATGAGTGACACTCTGTGCCCGTACCTTCAACTCGGAGTTCATCTGAAGCAAATCAGAACACTCCTCTCGTAATTGTGCAATCTCATCCTCCTCATTCTGGTCATCTTGAGCAAGACTACTTGACACCTGCATCACAGCCGATACCTGAACATTCGAATCAAGATTCAACCGCAGACTCTGAACCTCCTCAGCGAGTTTGCCTTTCTCAACGTCAAGCTTAAGGCACTCTTCCTTCAGACTACTCACAACGCCAGTCAATTCTTGATTCCGTGTCGCGAGCTCTTGGCACTGGTGCTCCATCTCGTTAATACTCTGTCGTTTAATACTGACTTTGGCACGTAATTGTTCCCTCTCCTCGTCACTCTGCTTCAGCTGATCTTCCAGTTCATTCTTCTGGTCCACCAACTGAACACACTCCTCCTTCACGGACCCCAACTCATCACACAGCTGTGTACACTGATCAAAATTCGATTGATTCGTGACGGCAAATTCCTCTATCTCCTGCTGGTATTCCTTGTTCTCCTCCTCGAGCTTCTGTACCTTCTGTTTCAAAGAATCCACCTCCTTCTCGAGTTCCACCACGGTGGTGTTGTCCACAGTCATTGGCGACGTCGACTTCACGATCGTCAACTTGATCGATTCTTCCTCCGAATCCCGCTTCATCAATCGATCAACCGTCTTCTCCAACTCCTCATTCTCATATCTCAGCTTCTCAATCTCACGCCGCATCACACCCATTTGGTCCTCAACATCGTTTTTAGAACTATGCAGCATACTCGAGCCACGTTTCAACTCTTCGATCGTTTGAACCAAGTTTGATATCCGTTTGTCCTTCTTGCGAAGACTGCTGTTCAACTCGTCCAACTGCTCCTGGTAAGTCCCTTTCTCCGTCTCAAGGACGTCGATCTGATTTTGCAACCTCTCGCTCTCCTCTGCCGCCTGTGACCGCAGACTTCCACACGTGGACTCGTTCTCTGCTTCCAGAGCGGCAACCTTTGCCTTATAATCCTCGTTCTCTTTGGCGAGTATTTCCACGTGGCGCTTGGTCTCGTCCAAAACAAACGAAACAGCTTCATGGTCGTCTTGCAGCTTGTCGCACTCTTTCTCTAGTTTCTTCACCTCCTCTCCCTGAGTGCTTCCCAATTCCACAGAATCTTTTAACCCCCAAATCTCCAGCCTCTGCGACTTGTTCTCAAGTTCCAAGTCCTCACACTGCTGTTTTAAACCGTCGACTTCTTCTTCATATCCCTTCTTCTCATCTTCCAGCTTCCCAACCATCACTTCATACTGTGATATCTCCCCATATAAATCCTCCGCACTACTTTCCAATTCCATCTTCTGATCTGTTAACTCCTTGATTCTCAACTGCAGGACTTCATTCGCCTGCTGCAGGGAGCTGATATGTTGATCCCGTGACCCAACAGCCCAATGGGCCTCGTACGGGCTCTCGCCAAATCTGACATTTCTGGATTCCAAGTTTCCAGCCTGGACCCCAAACACCACCTCCTCAACAAGCGACTCCTGAGGTCCGACACTGTCATCCGGAATCACCCCCCGCACATGATGATCAGCCGACCGGTGCTTCAGAAGCTGCTCAATCTCCTCCTCCAACAATTCATTACGCGTTGTCAAATCCGTATTCTGACGTTTCAGATCATTAATTTCATGAACAAATTTCAACACGTCTGAACCCTCTTCCCCAGAATTACCAAAATTAGCAATTTCCTGTAACTGTTTTCGAAATGTTTCCTTCTCTCCTTCAACAGTATCAAGTTCTGTTTTTAAATCTGCAATATCAATGAGCAACTGATCATTTTGACATCTTAACTCATCTGTAGTGTTTTTCAAACCCTCATTCAAGTCCCTGAGGCTTTCATTTTTCATCACGAGTTCCTCAGTTTTCAATCCTTCCACGACAGAAAACCCGGTTCCTCCCAAAATCTCAGCACCAAAGTTTGTATCAGTATTATTATTTGATTCTTGTAACTCCCTGATTTTCGTCAAATGTTCTTTATTTGTCTTCTCAAGCTCCTGGATCCTATCGTTGAGCGCCGAAATGTCTTTGTACGAAAACGAAACTGGTGTGTCCCCGTTCAGGATATTGACGTCCAGTTTCACACTTGGACTCTCCTCCTCATCAGAGGAACCATCGACTTCACCATTTGGAATTTTCTACGAATGAAACAAAGAAATAAACAAAGATGAAGTCCAATCTGCCACCATATCGCTGAAAACCAAAAAACTGAGTGTGCTGCAATCATGTAAATCCTATCCCACTGAGCCAGTTTGATTGATGCAGTGGAAACATCACTGCCTGTCACCGTTGAGATCCCAGATGCGATTAGCATTTATTGTGCGGTATTTACCACTCAGATCTCAATTCATATCCAAAAATAGAGCACAGAAGGCGACACACAAAATGATTTAATAACAGGAGTCATCCTCCAGAACCGGGGTCTTCTTCAGGCTGGCACTTCCAAGTCGAGCTACCAGAAGTATAAGGTACCAAAATATGTATCATTATTTTTACCTTAATTTTGTGCTTTAGTTCTTCATTCTCTTTCTGTAAGGTCAGAATTTGGCTCCTCAACATCAGGATGAGCTGTTTGTCGCCTTCAGTGGCAGAGGCAGGTCTGTCAACTGGAAAATTGGAATGGAAATCAATGTTGAATTGAGATATTGAGTCATATCACACACACACAAACAAACGATCAGGGTGCCTATTCATATACTTACGTCAAAGTGTGATACTTATCTTTTGTGTTGAACAAAGGATAAGTCTCACACTTAGACTTTAGTAGTTTTATGAAATGGGCTCAGAAGAAGTAAGCCAGGGTCTTTGACTGCACTTGTGTAACAACTTTTAACATTGCAGACAAATTTTAGGGGGTGCCCAAATTTCAGGGTAAGTTGAGACTGATCACAAACCCATCATTACTTACAAGATCCAGAGCTGTGAAAGTCCTGTTCATCATCCGAGTCATTCCAACTATCGTCAAGGCCCTAAAATCGTGGAACGTGAAACCGTTAGTTTCTAAAACTAAGATACTGCACCACAGTGACAAAGGGCATTCACATCATCACCCAAATCTATCCAAAACCTCCCTGGGGAACTAAAGAGGCAGCTCTTTCAGCACATCATATGAAGTGTCACTTAAGTGTCTCACTGATCAAACAATGTGCCACTTAAGTGTCTACCAGGCCCCATCAACCCGAGGCTGGAGCCATAAAAAACAATGTGCCACTATTAGTCTCTCATTGATCATCATACATACAAATTTAGCCAATCTTACCTGATCATTTTGGCCTCCATGACTTTCTGCCCATTTGCCAGCCTTCGTTCTCTGGAGTTGTTTCTTCAGGTCAGCTATCTGGAGACAAACAGACAGTTTTATCTAAGTGCTTCGATCACAAACATTGTTGGAAATGAAACTTTGCCGGAAAGATGGTCGGGTACCCACCTCCTTTTCCAAAGCGTCGACGACGGCTGTATCGATGACAGTCAGTGGAGGGCTTCTGTTCTCAAGTCGGCGCAGAAGCTCGCCGTTCTTGTTCTGAATTTTCTTCATCTCACATTTCATGTTATTGTACTCTTCTGTCAAGGCCTCATTATCCTCGACAAGTTCTTTATAGGCTTGAGTTAGGCGGTGTGATTCTGCCAGACTCTCAGACTTGGCATCAGTGTCCTGTCTCCTGGCAATTTCCAAGTATGATTCGTGCGAACTGGGAGCATTCTGAAGAGATAGCACAGAAGGTAGGGAACGCGTCAAGGGTACAGCAGCCCATTCCACAGAGTAGAGATTTTTAACTTAAACTTGGGTGTTTGTGGTGACCAAAATGCACACATCCCTCAATTATGCCATTCACTACACCTGACTACCAACAGCAAGAGAAACACATGTTGGAGGAAACTGGCACCTACTTCGTCATTCAGAATGATTTGGTTGAGATTGGCCTCACCAAGTGATCGTTTGGAAGCTTCTGGGGATGGTGAGTTGTCGACTGTGAAGTGAGCAATGAAATCAACCTGAAAGAATAAGGAATAGTGGGTTAATGAGATCGTTGGTGGGGACACCTGCCAAATGGACACATCTCTATTTATGGACACCTAAGTTAGGTCCTACACCTTGAACCATCAAGGGTTAGTATCCCTATGACTTCTGATATTGGCATTCACTTGTTCCCATCAAACACTGGAGAGTGCAAAGAGAATCGAAACTGCAACCTCCCACACACAGGTTTTATGGTATAACCATTGCGGTAGCGCATTTGCAATGGTAATGTAATGATATCATATGTAATGTGATCATCTCATAATGTAATGATATAATGTGGTGTAATAATGTAATCATATGGGCTGCTGGGTACAGATATTGCTTCTGGGAATCCTACCAGTGCATGTACATTGAAAGAAATGCACTAAAGAACAGAAGTACAGCGACATAGTGAAAACTTCTATTCTATAAAACCTATTTTAAGGATCACTGAAAGGGCTGGGCTCACACTTCCTGCTAAGTTCATACACAATAAAATAGGGAACCGACATAAATAGGAACATTGGCACACTCGGAAAAGGTGAAGTTGGAGTAAAAAGAGTCTATAAGGAGGTATAATTCAACCCTGCGTCTATGACACCAAAACCCTTAGCACTACACCAACGCTTCAGCCAAATGAGCTAGAACATTCCGTGCTTAGCAAATGAACTCTTCTGATATTCTGCTCTCAGTGACTGTCAGTCAGGTATTAATTGGATTTTCTTAAAAACACCAACACTATTTGTTAATTAGCTCACAATTTACATGGCACTGAATCGGATATGATTAGTAATTAGCAGGCCTTCGAGCGAGGCAGATACAATCACTGAGAATTTACCAATGAATACAGATGAGGGAAACTCTGCTTAAGCAATTTACATTTACACACCATTCCCGAGGCACAGTAAGGAATCACAGAGTTGATGTATCATGGCACCTCTCCACGTGGGAGTTTTCACATGCATGTTGGCTCTCTATGGGTGTAACTCGGCCATAGAGAACTATGGACAGTCATTTGTGTCCCTGGTCTTAAGGCGCCTCTCCACGTGAGAGTTTTCTTGCGCAAGTTGGCTCTCTATGGGCAATTCAACTGCGAGCAGTTGTTTGTGTCATTGGTTCCAGCTTATGCCGTGAGGAATAAATAATGGTGAATTGCCCATTGTGAGTCAACTTCTGCAAGAAAACTGTCACGTGGAGAGGCGCCTTTAGAGTGTAAGTCCAAAGGAAAGCAACAGTGGTGAATTGCCCATTGAGAGCCAACTGCTGCAGCTCTCATGTGACGAGGTGCCTTTAATCTTGCAGGATAATGCGTAACTGTTTTACGTCTCAAGCAGAGGCATTAAATTTGCATGCAGTCCATTTATCTCAGTGTTATTATCTCTGATGTGAAGCGTGTGTGCATGCTTTCAAAACAATGTGGTTTGAAACAAATGAATGCCTGCTTAGAAAGAAATGGATATAAAGACTTGCCATTTCGGTTGTGAAAGACATAGATTCAGTATTCTGCTGAAAAGTAACATGCATGTGATGATGCAGTGAGTGAAATGAGGGTTTGTAAAGGTGTCTCTCCACATGAGAGTTTGCTTACGTGAGTTGGTTTTCAATGGGTAACTCACCCATAGAAAACTATGGGCAGATGTTTGTGTCATTGGTCTCAGAATAAGTCTTGAGGAAACCAACAATGCAAACTGCCCATTGAGAGCAAATTCGTGTGAGAAACTCTTGTGCCAATCAATGCGAGAGCTTTCTTGTGCAACTCTCAATGGGCAATTTACAATTTTTGGTGAAATCATTGTTTTCAGTTCTCTCAGGAGTTACTCTCAAGCTGAAGGGCCCCAGGGGCAGATCCACAAAATCTGTGGTGAATTTTGATTATTTGCCCCTAATTTCAGAATTTCTCGGTCAATTTTACAGATATGTTGGCCAAAAGGGGGGCGTGCGCCAGGTGCGTCCCCCCTTGGATCTGCACCTGGGCCCCTTCAGAGGTCCAGTCCTACTGAGACTTCTGACACGTACAGAGCACTGGTACATGCAGCATTGGTGTATGCATAAAGCTGGCAGCATACTAACGTCATGTCTGTGAGATCTCAGATCATCTCACTGACATACATGTACACTCTGAAAGCTGGCAGCACACATACAAATTCGTGTCTGTGAGATTTGAAATTTGTAGTCACACGTAACGTTCTGCACTATGTTCCCTCTATGGTGGATGCTTTGGCACCAAAGATGCAGACTATCGACGTATTGGCAGATGAATTGGGGTGGATGGTATTTCATGACAACATTATACGGAACTGATTTTCAAGCCTAGAGCCTTCATTTTTCGACAGTCGTAAAACCACAGAGTGCCCGATACAACACCTAGTTGGTGAGTGACGACATCATATAGACAAGATAGATAGTACATACACACTTATAATACCAATGGGCTTTATACTGAGAGAAGAAGAGGGGATGATACGTTATAGCAATCACAGCATGAAACAGTGTCATTTAACATCAAATTTCTAAAACATGTATTCTTTGTACCAGCACCCCCGATTTGTTTATGTTGGAGGGCAACTGCATGAGTCCTCGCTGTCCTCAACCAATGCTACACAGCTAGGAATCCTCATACCACATGACATGACGCTCTTGTATCCGCCACCTGGTGGCCTCATCGGGCAACTCAAGCAACCCTAAGCAACAACACCGTAGCGACATAAAACCTGGACAACCACACCTAGTAACTGGTACATATGGCCGTATTGGAGCAAGTAGAAGCTGAAGCAACCGATCCAAACTCTATAGAGGCAGCATAACGGTGAATAACAGGATTCCACAAACACCAGAACAGATGCACAAATAAAAGTTACCCAATCGTCCAATAACTTTACCATACAACTTGAATAATGAGTTTTCACTGATATATTTCACACCCGGAAGGAGATATTTTAAAGAGGCTTTGGTTGACAACATGCAAAATATAGAGAGTGCATTCATCAGAGAAACTGCAGGAAATATTTATTTATATTGTGACTTTCATAATTTTGCTAAAATCTTAGAAGATTCTGTCACGCCAGACTGCCCCTTTTTGCTCTGGCAGCATCACTCTGCTCTCTAGCGTGTCACCACATGTGCCTTGTAAAGTACAGAGTTATCAGCAGTTAATCAAGCAGAGACAGCATGCAACACAGTGGAGACACCTGGTGGAAAAGATCAAACGGTTAAGGGGTACGGCCCCTTTAAGTGCATCATAGTCCATGGATTCTTGAGGAATGCACTCTCAGCATGATACACAGGCAAACAATACCTGGCCAATCAAATGATCTAAATGAATACTCACCAATATCATTTACATATTAAACCCATATGATCTGAATATTCAAATTATTTCACACCAATTAGCAAAGACAACAGCTATGCGATAATATTGAAGAGAAAATTAGCAGAATGGGTAATGAAGAAGAAAGCAATTTGTAAAGGTGAAATTCTTCTTTGTCAATTTCACATTTTGTCATTTGAAAATAAAGTTTTGCATCTTTGAGATGCAGGGAACTAAATGATAAACATGGTGGTGGCTTACTTATAGCATTAGAACATAGCATTTGGAGAAATGTTAATTGACAAAGAGGCTACTGTTTTCTAGCAAAGCAAATGCAGATTTGAAATATCAAATGAACTTGGCCGTGATGAAATGACTTGACCTCGATGAGATGACCTTGGCCTTGGTAAAATGACCTTGGCCTTGATGAAATGACCTTGGCCTCAAGGAAATGACCTTGGCCTTGATATGATGACCTTGGCCTTGATGTGATGACCTTGGCCTTGATGAAAATGGATGATATGACCTTGATGACCTCCGTCTAATGAAATGACCTTGGCCATGATGAAATGACCTTGGCCATGATGGCAACAGCAATTCATTTTCAAAGTGTTGTCTTGCTTACCCGATCAGCACCATCTGGAAAAGTCATATTTACATCCTCTTTTAGTTCAGCTACTTCCTCCTTTACCTCTTGTTTCTCAGGCTCCTCAGGTGCACCTGGAAAACAAACCCACAAGACCGTTATGAGGTATCAACCCTGATTGGCCTGTCAGAGTGGTGCAGTGGAAACATCAGGGGCCTGTCACCTCTGTAGATCGATCTGGTTTGATCCCGGGTCTAACCCATTCTTCACGTGAAAAAAGGCACCGCTCTTTAACAATGCAGGCATTCTCCATGCACATTTTTTCTCCTGCTGTACATTAATTTGCCCTTAACTTAGATCATTTTTAATACTTACAAACATCCCATGCAGCCACCGTAGGAGCCTGATCTATAATCTTTTTGACATCATCATGTCCCATTTCAAGAGCATACCAGGCAGCTGTATGACCTGAAATACATGTTTGATGTTGATACAACAGAGGTGAATAGAACCATGATCAGCTGGTGCGAAACTAATGCGAAGTGCAGTTCAGTGTCGTCAAAATCGTCTGCTGACTTCCAGGGGAAAATGGCTCGATACTTCATCTCGATGGAAGAGATGGCATTGATTTTCCACATCCCCAACCTGGGAACCACTCCACCTACCCTCATCATCCATCAGTTTGACGTTTGCCCCTCTCTTGACAAGTAGATCAACTACATCAGTTTGGCCATGTTGAGCAGCGATCATCAATGAGGTTCTGTTGCCAAAATCCTGGGCATTGATGTCGACACCCTGGTCGATGAGCTCCCGACACACTGCATCTTCGCCCATCTCGGCAGCGAAAAACAACGGAGTACGTTTATCCTGGAAATATTCAAAGTATTGGGGAGCTAAAGATAATACTTTTCATATTGCGCCTTCCACTCGAGTACAGTCTCAAAACCCTTCACAACATTAGAGGTGAACGCAACTTGAAGCTGATCCTTACGCACGGTAATTACAGTACTCATTTAGACGCCTTAGAAGGGTTAACAGAGAATTTGTTAAACATGGCTATTTGATTCAATTAATCATCATTATGCCGACATCCATCAAGAAACGAGCAATTTGGTGTGTAATTTGTCCTGAGGGGTTTCTCTGCACTGCTATCAGGGATGTGTGGGAATGTGCATGGAACAGGTTGAGTTGCTAGGGAGGTAGGGGTGGGGTGGATACTGCATTATTAACCCATGCTCAGTGAAAAAAGAGCCCCTTTATGGTACCAACCTTATCGACAGGATTGAGTGGCGACTCCTTTGATATGAGAGTGTTAACACAAGGAAGATGTCCGCCGAGACAGGCGTGGTGAATCGGCATCATCTGGCACAGGTCAACAGCACACACGGAGATTCCAACTTTGATTAATTTTAGTAGCACCTCTGTCCTCCCGTGGCGTGCTGCCAAGTGCAGTGCTGTCCGCCCTGAAAGATAAGGAGGCAGGTTTAACAAGGAGATGTCAGAACATTTGCCTGAGTTCTCACTAATCAATCGCAACACAACCTCGATCTGAAACCAGCTGACGTGACGCAATCCATGATTCAGCAATGGTCAACTCGGACGCAACGTCATCAAAGTCACTGTCGTGGGGTTCTCTGCGTCATATCAATCAGTTTCAGACCGAGGTTGTGTTTGCGATTTCGGCAGAAGTGCGCAGATCTTTCTTATTTACGTCAATTTGGGATTTGTCTATAGAGCCCAAGCTGATCAAATCACTCCGCCAACCTGACCCTTGAAAATCATACACTCATTTCTGAACCCCATGGGAACCAGGAAACCATGAAATCGACCCGTATTACCTTGTGAATCAGCGGCTTGCACATCTGCTCCATGTTTTATGAATATTTCAAGGATGCCTTTCTGTCCACGCGAAGCTGCCTCGTGAAATCTACAAGACAAACATATTATTTTTTCATAAGATGAATCATTCCCAGACCAGACATTTGTAGTGAAGGAGCACCTAGTAATTAGTATCTGTTGATTTCACTTGGATTTTTATGTACATGGACTAAATTCTAATCCATGCACCCTTGACAGGGGTGGATTCACGATTTCAAATCTGCAGTGAATTTCAATGATTTGCTCCAAATTTCCGAATTTCACGGTCAATTTTACAGATTTGTTGGCCAAGGGGGGGCCCCCCTGGATCCACACCTGCTTGATCGAAAGCGACCAATTTATACCAGTACACTATTGTATTAGCAGTTTTTCATCTCAATGCTGTTTCCATTTGAAGGATGAAATGACTTAGTTGAAGGAAGGGGTTAAACAGTGGTGCTGCAAACAGGCGAACATCATCATTTTGTAACACTTCTAACTCAGTCCCTCCGTCTTATTTCATTTTCTAAAATACAGAAGTAGCACATCTATAATTGAACCTCATGATATGAAATTCCTGATAGTTACATTGTGCTACTTTTGTGGTTTTTGTTCCTTAGATAAAGCGTTGGTGATAAGAGCTGCCGCTGAAGGGAAATATATAGGTTGATGAAATTGCCTGATGTTGATATAAGCAAGTATTTATTTTACAGTTTTTTTCTAGCATAACGCCCCAACATGTATGGGTAGTTGTAATAACCTGGACGCTGGAGTCTGGATTCTGGACGCATTTTGCATCATTGGATTGAACCGCCTGACAGTCTTTTTCACTTGAA
>NMRB01001740.1:141895-152352 GCA_002633025.1 Notospermus geniculatus | reverse complement strand
CGGCATATCCGCTGCCTCTCGAAGAGGAGGCCAATCAGAACTGGTGGTGTAAAATTACCCAGTGGTAGCCGAAGACCCGATATAAAGTGCAATCTTATTGGTCAACCTGTTGAGCTGTAACGCAGTGGTGACCAGATCGGCCTTCAATTATCGAAGATGCTACTAGGCCTATGTTACTATTAAATGCAGTATCACGTAGCCTACAGCACACTGACAACGACTTCATGGCTGGCCTTGGCCAGCTCTAGTTTTGTAATAGTTTTGGCGCATTTTCGTCGGGTATCTGACACCTTTTAATTCTAAATGCTGTCTCTCTCCAATACAAATCGCGCGCCCTTTTTATGTACACGGTATACAAAGTCAACATGAGTCAGGTTGCCGTTTAGTCCGCAGACAATTATCAATAATTATTCATGAGGGCTTTAGTCGCCTTCCCCGATCACGGAAGGCGCGATTGGCCAGCCAATCAGCTGCGGAGTTGGGTTACGTTAGGCAAGGTAGTCGTATAGGTAATTACGTACTATACGTAGCGTTCCGTGAAAGATACCTATTAGTTAGAAGGTCCAGTAGTCCGAAGGTTCAGTAGTCCGAAAATTAAGGTTCACTGGTCCGAAGGTTCACTAGTCCGAAGGGTCCACAAGTTCGAAGGTTCAGTAGTCCGAAGGTACACTGAATCGAAGGTCCACTAGTCCGAGAGTTGACTAGTCAATTGGATGGGTTCGCCAGCGGATGTGTTGTGAGCTGGATGGGTCAGAATAATATCAGCGCCTACTCCTTTGAGTAACTGTGGACATCCACTTTGCATAGTGTCGGAGATGTTTTCTACAACATGCTGTATATATCTTTTTGATATCCCTATGATTTTATCACGAAATTGACGGTTAAAGCAGATGGACCACAGATTGACCTATATTATTTGGCGCCGACGTCGCAGACGTTCAATTCATATAAGGCTACGCTACTACGATGGTGTCGACGTCATTGCCTGCGATCGAGGCTTGTGATTGGTTGGGAGTGGGTTTCTCTTTGGCGCTAAAACATTTCACGTTACGTGAAATAATCTAGGTCAGATCGGTGGCTCATCTCCTTTAAGAAATGTGAACAAATCAACTCTTTTTACCCAGATATCCTGAGTCCTTCAAACAGTCAAAGTCAGATGCGTTTCCACATTGGTATTCCACTTCATTAACAAAGAGGTTAAAACCAAACAGTGAGTCAAATTATTAATTTGACTCACTGTTTGGTTTTAACCTCTTATCCTTAAAGGATAATGAATTGACTCATAATTTCAGTCATTTGACTGGGCTCGAATTTTCTGGCCGCCATCTTGAAATCCTTTGTTGCGCTCTGAGCTCAAAATCGATAGGCATCTTCCCCTGTGTTTGACTATTCACACCACTTCGGATTAAGCTGCGTTTACCAGACATCCGGAATGCGGTATAGGGATGCGGAATCCCCAGCGGAACGATATGTTGTATGCAAAAATGCATTGCATTTTCCGCTTCCGCGTTCCGCAATCCGCATTCCGCGTGTCAGCTAAACGTAGCTTTAGTGGACCTTCGGACTACTGAACCTTCGAACTAGTGAACCTTCGGACTACTGAACCTTCGGACTACTGGACCTTCGGACTAGTGAACCTTCGGACTAGTGAGATGTTCCCGTGAGGCGTAAATGTGCATTTTGTGGTGTAAAACAGTCTCCCAGAGGTTAATGTTTTGTGTTGGCGGGGTCGTACTAAAGACCGACAAGTAACTTAACTTGGCCGACAAGTAGGCCTATAGAAAATTGGAAAATAAATATTCATTTTTGATTTTGTGATTATGACGTTTTGTGATTTAATGTTGACACCCTCTATCTAGCGTCCAATGGAAATACCTAGTACGTCACATTTTGTTGTTTTCGAGAAAAATGGGTTTATGTGGAATGACAACTTGGAAGAGTTTTGTTGTTGGAAACACTCCTAATTAAAAATATGTCATATAACAGGATTAAATCCAATTTGCTATGTTTTTCCTCTGATTTCATGCTGAATTTGCAAAGGTAAAAACGTAGTAAGTCACAATTCTGATGACTTAGACGTAGTAAGTCACAATTCTGATGACTTAGACTTAAAAACCAAGTAAGTGCACCACTCTCTTTCCGAGGCTTTGGCGAACATTTTGCAAACAAAAACTGTTTATTATTATGAAACAATACCTAGTAAGTACGAATTTGGCCTTAACTCATTTTTTCCAAAAATGTGACTTACTAGGTATTTCCATTGGACGCTAGCCCTAGCCGGTGCTAAATTAACGCTTGAGAATAGGCTACCCGATGAAAGGGTCCTGAAGGTAACGCTCGGGAGTTAGAAAATGGACTAGGCCTAATTACTTTTCAACATTGCCTAGCCACAGGCCCCTGAAGCCTACAGTAGTTACCGGGATTATCGGGTTAAACAGTGGGACAGGGAGGTAATCAGAAGGGATCGTTACCTCCCTGCCCCATTGTTTAACCCGTGGGCTAGCATATGGAGGGCCCATCCTGACAATTCTATAAATTATATAATCATTGAGCAATAGACAGCTGAGATTGAGAAAAAGCAGATTTATACACCATCTGGATCAGGTAAACTACCAGTGTAAGAATGAAGAAACAAGATGGCCACCGCACCATCTTGACTAGAGCCGCCCCGCTCCGTCGTGTACGTAGTCGCCTGCATGGGGCAACGAACATGTCGCTGCTGTACTGGATATTTCAGAGCAAGTTCCTCCTTTAATTTGTCTATCTTCTTTATTGTCTTAGGGTTGAAGCTGATGCTGAAAGCCAAACAAAATCTAAAAAAAGGAGAAGGCGAAAGAGGGGTTTGGCTTTGTACCAGCATGCCAAAACAAGGAGAACAAGACCACGATCTCCTGAAAGCAGACATAAAAAAATATACAGTTGATGGCATTTGTGAATAAAACTAGATGCCCTGTCCTTTAATTAATCATGGAATATTGAATCACATACACATGATAAAAGGTTCCTATTCGTTGTTCCCTGTGGATAGCAGGGTTATTTTGTCATTCATCTCAGGTTATTTAATTTCAGTCTGTGATAATTGTACTTGTGGAAGCATTACTGATATTGTATTTTGTATAATAAATTTAATTACTTCCAGACATGATTTGTTGTTTTTACTGCAAAATGCCTATGCAAAACCAATAAACCACCTCCAAATCAGCACCTGGACCCCCCTTGCGACTTGGATTGAATTCAGATGGCCCAAAAATATTGACAAAAATGACAGCACTTTTGAATGATGACTGTTCAGTGCACTCCAGAATCCCTCCCATGGTTTTGTTGTTGGCTTGGAGAACTGTAAAAGATCCCAAACTTTGCCTTATAATATTTCAGAACATTGGCCAGGGATGTTGTCAGGCTAGCTAGGCCCTAGGCCTTCATTACGTACTGTAGTGAAGGTATGCTGCTTTGGCCCATCTTGGTCATACTCTGGAAGATGGCGGTGCCACCCCTGTGGTATGGTGGTCCATTATTTTTTTAACGAAGGCGTTTACTGCAATATAGACCATTTGGATCAACATTTCCGGCCATGTCGATTTAGAGGAATCGGAGGAATCAGAGGAATCGAGCTGGAAAATCCAGAAAATAACCATAAGATAAAGTATAAAATTATCAGAATAGTTATTTCATAACATTTCCTGGGCTATTGAGTTGTTGTAATAAACTCATCATCATCGAGGTTGGTGATAAAGAGAGTCTAATGACTTGAGGGCCGAAACCCAACAATTTAGGAGAAAATGGCCGAATTTGAAGTTCCACTAAAGCTATTATGATGTTAACACAACCACGTGATCGTGTTTATATCGGGTGGGCCAAAAAAAAACGCATCGAACTTCAAATCTTGATTTCTCAACAACTGTTTATTATAATCCAATGAAATTTGGTACCGTATAATGTAAAGATGTTTTGTTGAACGTGTGAAATTTTTGCATTGATACCTTTGGTATTAGCACCGTATCACACAATTTAAAAATCATTGTAAAAATGTGTGATTCCGGAATCCAATAAGATAGGAAAAACCCGTCCCGAACTTCAAATTTCTATTTCTCAATAACTATTCATTATAACCCAATGGAAATTCACTCAATACTGTTCCGTGGCTATGCTTCTAAAATGTGAAAGTTTCAACACATTATCTTTGATATTAAGATTGTGGTGCCAAATGTAAAAACCATAGTAATCATTCATCATATCTTAGGAGACAATGGTGAAACTTCGAAACACTCGATTCCAATATGGCGTTATAGTAATGAGCGCCACATGTTAGATATTAATGTTATTGGTTTAATACTTTCACACATTAGAGGCAATATCATGGAGCAGTGTTAGGCAAAATTTCACTGAGTTGTAGTAAAGCTTTTATGAGGAATGAAAATTTAAAGTTTGGGAATTTTTTCATCCACCCGTATTTTACCGGATTCCGGAATCGCATTTTTTTACAATGATTTTTAAATTGAGTGATACGGACCAAATACCAAAGGTATCAATGCAAAAATTTCACACGTTCAACAAAACATCTTTAAACGATATGGTACCAAATTTCATTGAATTATAATGGACAGTTGTCGAGAAATCAAGATTTGAAGTTCGATGCGTTTTTTTTGGCCCACCCGATATATTTAGCACATGATAGCGGTGTGATCGTGTGTGACTGATGGGCTGCAGACTGTATTTTCCTCTGATTCCTCGGATTCCTCTGATTCCTCTAAATCGACATGGCCACATTTCCGATAAAGTACAGTCTGTACAAATGCAACAGAGAGTCTAGATTAAGCGACGAATGATCCTTAGCCCAAAGGACTGAAATAATCGGGATAACCATGCTGCCCAGCATTCTCTTTGGATACAAAGGGGCATGTATTGCCACTTCAATAGCTTCTAAAAAGAAACACTATCCAAGAATTTGAACTAGATATAATGGCCAGGCTTCTTCAGATCCGAATAGAAGTGTTGAATTCACGAACCGGTTCAATTACGATGACGAATTTTGAATATTCGCAGGTGCGGGACTCGCGTTTCCTGAAGAAGCTGCCATTTTCCCTCTGGATGTGGGAAAACCCGACTCTGAATGTGGGATTGCCACTCTGCACGATGGTCGGGTGATTACCCAGAGTGTTAACTGGAAAAGGCCTAGGGCCAGACTTCAGACTATAAAATCTGCAAAGAGGGGCTGGGGGACAGCGAAAGCGATCATCCCTGATCTTGCTGTGCTCCTGTACATGTATTAATTTGTTGTATATTTATGTTAATGTAGTTAATTGTTGGTCGAAATAAATGAAATATCTGAGAATTATTGTTTACTTCACTGTAGGGGTGGGATTTATTTTGCTACAAAATGCAAAAAGAGACATTTTCTCGTGAGTTTAAAATGGAAACGTTGGATGTTGGTCAGCCAGACAAGTTGAATATAAAGCATAGTCTATCTACACGATACAACCGGGGAGCCACGGTGGTGTGGGGAGCCACGGTGGTGTAGTGGTTCGGGCCTCCGACTAGCGGTCAGAGGATCCCGGGTTCGAATCCCGCTGCTGGCGTGAGGCTTTGGGCAGGTCTCTTTGCCTTACTGGCCTCTCTCCACCCAGGTGTATAAATGGGTACCGGTCGGAAATGCTCAGATTGTAGCGCTGAATGAGCAGCTCATCTGAGTTCTACTGAAAGGTTTCAGGAGAGACTGGGGTTAAAGTGTAAAGTCGGATGACACCTCTACCGTTGTTGATATCAGACTATAAACCCAAACTTTAAACTTTAAACTTCAGGTATACAACAGCATCCAACTTTGATGTTGATCCCGGTTTGATCTTGTAGGATAAGGCCGTCCACACTATCCAACATCACACACTCATGTTGGGTGTTGTTGAAAAAGAAAAAGCATGTTTATTCTTCATCCAACAAAGCCAAACATAGTTGTTGTATGCTGTTGGATGTCTAATGTTGTATCGTGTAGGGAGAAAGCAAATTTGAAATTGGAAGACTTTTCAAACAGTGAAAAGAGTGATGTTATAAAATGACATTTTTCTCTTAATTTATTAAAATTGCTTTCTGGCAAAACACTGTGGTTAGCCTACATGTTGCTACAGATTGGGTGCGAATACCAATGCTGCATCTTGGCTACCAACGGTTGTGACATCGCTCCGCCCTCCGACTACGCTCGCACAAACCCTTGGCATCTTTCGCGGTCTTCACCTGTATTTCACAGGCTGCATTCTGTTATCATCCCTCCGTTCAAATATGCATTTGGTACTATCACATTTAGTATTTTTATTTCAAATAGATATGTCATTATAATGTGTTTATTGACTTTCTTATCATTTCGGAATTGTTAGGCTACTTATGCTTATTTTTAACCATCAGGCCGAATTGGCAGAAATCCCCGATACCAGGAAATCCCCCTCCCATACGACTGATGGAAGAGCTAATGAAATTCACGGGTTGGCAAGTACTTAACACGTGGACTGACAATTAGCGCCGACTGGTACAATTCACTTGCTGATTCCCATTTTTGTACACACGAGTAGCCTGGGGAGCACGGTGGCACAATGGTTAGAGCGTTGGACTCGTGATCGGAAGGTTGCGGGTTCAATCCCTGGCTGTGTCACCCTGTATACTCTCAACTGGCCTGAAATGTCCATGTGTGCGCTTGATTGTAGCTGCCCTTGGTTTCTACAGAAAGGTTTCTGGATTAGGCTGGGTAATAATGTGAAGTGCCTTGACACTTAAATGTAAAAGGCACTATAAGCCCACACATTATTATTATTATTATTAGCCTACATTCTTTCCATCAATAACAGTATTCCTTGTGTGTCGTTGCAGGAGATTCAAACTTTGATTCCGGAAAATTAGCCCTTGAAATCGCGAATCGCTCGCTGTCATGCTGCAGCATTCGCCATGTTGTTTTCTGTTACCTCGTTCCCAGTCGCTACGCAAGTAGATTGTACTACTGAAGAGTTTGTTGGTATCATGCCAAAACCTGAAGGCGAGGTTAACGGGCAAATCTCAGGAGGGCTCTGATTGGTACATTGATTTCCCGATGTGGGTCAATACAGAAATTCTATGCGAAAGTTTCCAGGGGTAGTGGCGTAGTCTTTATGACGTAGCCAATACACGGGAAGTTCCAGGATGCCAATGCTGTAGCTCCGACGGTTTTTGAGATGTTTAGGCAAACTTGGTTTCCTTTTATTTTCCTACAAGAGACCATGGGCCGTATTTTAGTAGCTTCCTTAACTCTAAGGTTTACCTTCAGCTATTGTTTGCAGGGCAGAATACAAAAGCTTAAAGTAGATCTTAGAGTTAAGGGGGCTTCTAGAATACGGGCCTACATATTTGTTGGTGTAACATGACTGTGTGGAGGTTGATACATGTGATTCTCGGCCCACTTGCCATCTTGTTCTTTGCGTATACGACGGTTTATTAGCAGAGTAGGGCCGTATTCTAGAAGCTTCCTTAAGGTTTACCTTTAGCTATTGTTTGCAGTGCGAAAGAAAAGCTTAAAGTGGACCTTAGAGTTCTGGAATACGGGCCTTAGGGCCTGATACCAGAGACACTCGGCTGAAACAGTGGTCAGTGATCAATTACTTTACAATGGAAGTCATTATTGTCAAGGTAATGAGATGTGAAGCTACTAAATACAACATGTATATGGTTATCATAAATTGGTCGCTTGGCACAAGTGAATAGGGAGGTATTGCAAGCGCCCAGTTAGGCCCTACGACGACGTTTATCTAATGTGTGGGTATACCCAAACAATAGATAAACGTCGTCGTATGGCCTAACCGGGCGCTTGCGAAACCTCCCTATTATTTCTAAGACGACGATTAAAATCGGTGAGCACACACCGACATGTTTGTTAAATCCTCAAGATAAAATCAAGAGAATACAGTATTTACAAGAAGTTACCGTTTATACCGCCAATGGCAGGAGAAAAATCCCAGCTGATTCTACATTTGCACCCAACAAAATCTTTATTGATAATTTTTATGCCCCTTGGTGGGGCATTGTATAGGCAAGTTTCCTATTTTATCGACGCAAGCACTTCAAGTTGTCGACTAGGATACAACGTAACATTTTACAAATATACGAACTACAGGTCAATTTTACCTGCATACAGGCTAAATTACACAATATTCTCCGTGTTTAATGGAAGAACAACACAAAAGCGTAAATCACATATGAAGCCTTCGATGAGTTTATATGATTTTAGAAGTGGGAAATATGTTGGTCGAATAAACTTGAAAACCAGGAGGGAATGTTTAGAATGGAATGGCCCCGGAGACCTGGTGTATCGTTTGTGGACGGTCCAGGATAACATGGAAGGGATCTCTGTAGTTTGTTTCGTAAATGATGGATTATTAATGATAGCTTACAGTTTCATCTTAGAATCTTCAAAAAATGGCTTTGTTTTCCATTTGTCACAAAATACCACGGCAAAAACGGTGCAACTGCATCATGTCCTCAGAGACATCGCAGTATTTTTTCTTGGGCTTGACGTATCATTGCTTATTACATCGATGAATTTTGATCACGGCAAGCACGTGGCACGGGCATTCACCTTACATTTATCAAAATCTGCTGATGCTAGGTTACACTCCATGAACACCATTAAAATCCCCGGAGCGTTTATTTATTTAGGATATGATTATTCAACCAGAATCCATATTTACGGTTTTAATGCATTTTCACACACAAAAATTAGTCTAATTCAAATAATCAGCTGTGGCGATGAAAAAAGTCAGCTCAGTCTCTCTCATGTGACAGTAGGATTGTTTGACAAACGTTATTTGGTTAACCCTCGTCGTGATTCCAGAAAGGTTTTCATTACAATCGTAAAATCCAGGTCGTTGTTGATCACTGCCAGTAGGCAGATTGGTTCAAAATGTATGATTTGTGCAGTTGATATTCTAGAACCTACCCGCTGATACTTTTCCTTTTTTGATTTCGGCTCGGTCTCGGGAGAGAAGTACGCCCGTTAATCCCTTTCTTCGATCGCATTTTTTTCAAAACAATGAGAAATATATCAACGCTTTGCATTGTAGGAATTCAATCTGATTCAGTACCGATTAAAAATTCGTGCGCCTTTTGTGCCTCCACTGATTCTTTCGGGGCTATCGACGTGGTATTTTGACACCCTAACGGGATATTTTAGTGCAGTTGAAACCCCGGAAACGGCCCCAGTTCTCTGCCTGTCTGTTTACCATTTAGCCAAGAGAAAGTTTATTATTAATACGAGATACACGATTCCGCATATAAGAGGACTGTTTAAATACGCGTGTTATGGGAAATATTTTGTCCTAAAAGTCAAGAAAGGAGACCGTTCGTTCGTCAGTTACGTATACGATGTACGGAATGGTACCTTTCAGGGAATTCTTTTCATACCTGATAAAAATGTGTGTTCCAAAATCTCCGATGTGCGTTTTTGGTTTGATTCGACGCTGGTTATCTGGTGCCGTGTAAACGGTAGGCCTATTATTAAGGCAACAATTTATGCTATAACAAAGATGACTGAATCTTTTTTACTTGATAATCGTAAAGCTGTGTCTTTCGCCGCCACTGTAATTACATTTTGTCATGACGTCATTGTTGCTCACAAAAGAGTAAAGGACAAACTTCTAATAATCACCTGTGGTCCGGAGAGCAAATACCAGCCCGTCACACACAAAACACCCCCTTTTTCGCTTTTTGGCAGAAGGGTATCGTTTTACTCCCTTCAATGGTTGGCTGTGTGTCTCTTTTGCTTGATTGGTTTTCCAGGCCCTAAGGCCATTTGTTTTCGAAAACATCCTGATCCTTTGCACGGTCTTGTCATATTTCCACCTGGAAAGAGATCATTCGATGAAGTTCATATCATATTTCCGCGTATCGTCGAAAAACATTATTGTAAATATATCAGGTTCAAAGCCCTGGACGGGGCAGTGTTTCACTTCATTCGACAGAAAGACACGAAAGGAACCTCCTTGAAATCAGTTGACATATTTCTAGGGGCCACTACACGTGCTTAATAACTCTACTTGGTAAGGATTCATTTGATTTAGTCTGGACGCAAAATGAAAAAGTGGGAAATTTTGTATAACAGCAATTTTTTTGCATTTTTTATATCTCCAAATGACAGAGATTCAGAATCCGGCGGGTGCCACTCTGGCACCCTTGAGCGTTTTGAGAAAATCCCGTTTGAATTTTTCGAACTGACTTTATCGTTGGACGTCAGCTGACGCAACGACTGAGCTTTGTACAGGAGAATGGAACCCGATGTACAGTTAACTTTTAAACGGTGGGATTTACACCCCATAAATGTATTACCAACAGATAGAAACATGGTGCCTCAGAAGCAGACAAGCATGTTTTTAATTGTTTTCAGTAGTTATGTAATAGCGAAATGGCTTTTTCATGTAAATTAACACAAAATTGGTGAAAATACATAAAAA
>NMRB01001740.1:107657-125303 GCA_002633025.1 Notospermus geniculatus | reverse complement strand
GCATAGCTATACTTAATAACTATGCAATGATGCCATAGCCAAATGTATTCATTGCCTACCAAAAAAGCTGTCGGTTTTCTTGTGAAATCGGCGATGACAAAATTACGCCGGCCAAGCCCACATCAATCATTATTCATAGGCTCAACCTGGCGTATTGTGTACGAGTGACACAAGACCTTCGCGCCTTTTCAGTCATCCAACTTTCGTCCACTGACAACGCCTTACGTCACTGCTAATAATCAGTTGAGCCAACCAGCGGATAGGGGTGGAGCCTGATCAACCATCATGAGTTTGGACGTGAGAAATTGATTCTACCCTTGACTGCCGGCCCTTCGCAGAGCAACTAATGGGCATGCGCAAGATCTACTGGGCATGCGCAAGAGCTACTGGGCATGCGCAGCTTATTGCATAGGTCTGTAATGCTATATGTTTCGGTGTGATAAGCAGCAACTTGACAATGGGCAACACACAGAGAAACAGCGAGTCCGTTTCACAGTGTGTTCCGAACAATTGGAAACACACAGAAAAATGGTCACACTGTAAAACGTTACACCTGTGAAAACCCGGCCAAAGTCGCTGGGGAGTGACATCGGCCTTGATCATACCTGATCTTTGTTACACAATCGATAAGGCTGGCACTAACAGACCGTCATCTTTTTATTGTGATGACACTCCCCATGTAACCAAGTGGTGTTCAGCAACTTTGGGCCGGTTTTGCCAGACTTGGTCACAATTAAATTTAAAAAAATCAAGAACAGTGTGATCAGATGCACAAATCTGTGAACGTGCCGATCATAATGAGACTTCTGGGCTTTCGTAATAAAAAAATCCTACCAGTGAAGTAAGGCAGACTATTTCCTGGGGGATTTTTTCCTACTTTATCAAAAAGGGGGATTTTTTCCTACTTGACCAAAAGGGGGATTTTTTCCTACTTTACCAAAAAGTGGATTTTTTCTGGGGGAATTTTTTCCAGGGGGATTTTTTCCGGGGGATTTTTTCCGCGTACCGTAATAATGAGGAAGCCCAGAACAATTTGGAAGGCGTGAAAAGTTTCGGTAGCACTGAGTTCATCGGTGGCCGGCCGACGATTGACTGGCTATGGCTAGCATGGCATCTGAACGATCGATAATCCACCATGCACGTATGTGATATACATGTAGATGTAGGCCTACATGCACTCCACCAATGTACAGTAGGCCTACACACAGTCTTGGCTATGCAGCGACGACATTCTCATGATTATCAACATCTCTTTAAAAAAACAATCATAAAATAGCAGCATAGGCCTATGTCACGAGGTGAACATACATTGTATGTACCGTACATGCCCGAATCGGCCTTCAGACGTTCTATCAAATAGTTTCGTGCTGAATTATTGCAATTAGTCTGCATTTCAACTCATCGCTTCCTCGGATCCTTTCATGTAGTCTGGCCCAACATTGTATATGTGCGCGCTGGATCCGACGAAACCTGTCTTAGAGTCGGGCAAATGCCATGACAATACTTGAAAATATTGGCGGCTAAGAGGTTGGCCGCGCACTCTCGTCTCCAGGGCTGATGGAATGCGTTTGGCACGTAGAAAATGACACCGTTGGAATGCCTGGGTCGAGGCCACTGGAACACCGACACAAAGCCAGGCCGTATGCTATGATGAAGTCTACGACTCCATAAAAATACAATATAATTTATTAAATGTTGCAATGTATATTTAGGTAGATCTTGTCACAATTTTGAAAATGTTGTCATATTGTTTTAAAAATGTTGTCATGTTCTTTTAAAAGTTCTCACTATATTTTGAAATGTTGATGTTGATGTCTAAGCCCGGTGGTCGAGTGGTTAGCGCGCTTGACTACCAAACTGTACAATGGGTCGGCGCGGGTTCGACTCCGGGCGAAGGCATGTACAAAAATTTGTGAAACATTAATGCAGGGTCCGTCGGATGGGACTAAAAGCCGTGGTCCCTTGTACCTGAGTGTCTATGCCAGGGCAAGTAAAAGACCCCACACAGGTGGACAGTAGCCTGTCGTGGACTCCATACCTCCGGCAAAAATCCAACAGGGTTACGACGCCGGTAATGATATAGATGATATAGATGTGTATTGTTGAGGGTTGAATAAATTCCGCTTTGGCGTGCCATACACGACAGACCACCACTAAGGCATCTAAGCACAGCATAAGCCCTTCTGGTCTTTCGGCCAAGCGAGCTAAAAAATGTTCGGTCATTGTTTAACATTAACAACAAATGACTAACAGTACATGCATTTGTTATTTTCTTTAACGATGAATGAGATTGTCATTGACAACACAGTTTAATCGATAAATGATCGGAAAGTGTTCTGTGTTTCATTTAGGCTCAGGCAGGAGGATTACGAACGAGCAACCTCAATAACTTCAAAGGTAATCAGATGTCTCTCTTCCCAAGGTACTGGGAAGCACTGGTAATTCGAATGACAACACTTTGGGCCGTATGCACCAAGCGAAGATTATCTTAAAAACAGGTTGAGCGACAACTTTTCCATTGTCACATCATGCCCTGGCAAACCTGAACAATCGAAAAGTTGTGGCTCAAACTGAGTTCAAGATAATCTTCTCCATCTACCAAGCGATTCACCAATATAATGATTGAAAAGTATCAGAGAGCACACACCTCCATTCGAAACGTTAAAGGAATGTGAAATATGGTCATCCCATTTGATACGGACACTTGCGTTTTGTGAATTCTGGAGATTGACTTCTTGCTTATTGACACTTGCGTTGTATATAAATTTGCAAGGAAGCGGGAAACAAGTGAGCATCAGCCTTTCTGTCGTAGAATTGTAAACATCTTGATAACACTGAAAGAATCTAAAGCTTTTGATGCATCCAACATCGTACAAAAACAGGAGTAGGCCTATTGTTATTATTATAATAACGTATGACTTCTTCTACCACAAATGTACGACTTGCTGTTGATGAACCCCTTTTAAACGCAAACTGGGCATCACTTGAAACCAATATATCCTGACATTTTTTAAGAATAATGTAGGTAACACACCCGTAATTGACCAATCAGGGCCACGTTGTGTACAAAAAGTAGTAGGCCTACTATGAAAATCGGCATTTTCCCTTTAACACGATTTATTCGGTTTGGATATTTTTCGAAATCCTATTTTTGTTCATTAAATCTGAATTAATATAGTGTTTGTTTAAAAATCTGATAAGTTTTTGGAAATGTTTTATGTCTTAGATTCCTCCGCGGGGGCGATTCACTACTATGGGCTCTGGCAGCCAGCTCACTGCTTCTCGCCGCTGATCAGTGACCCCACGCGGGTTTGGGCCCCACTTACCCCGATATTATCACGGTCAACCCGCAACGAAAATTATATGGCTTGAAAATCTAGCTGAGGTCCTTGTAACCCCCAAATATTACAATCATCGGAGCTTGATGCGGGTAACAGGATGGTATATTGTCATCTCGTTAAAGGAAAATGGCTTGGATTTCTATTACTGGTGTGGCGCCTGTAGTCAAATATTTTCTCGTGTCAAAGCGAACCGACCTCCACCGTCCGGCCTCGGGCGGGATTGGACACGCTGACTGAGAGAGATTTCTCAAGCACTGCTCAATGCATTCGTACAACTAGATGGCCTGTTGATCTTGACTAGAGATAGTTCAGGAACTTGCAATCACTCCAACTATGATTGGATGTCTCACTTCACAAGACGAGGGGGTGCACGGTCGATTGAAGTGACAGTACTCTTTACTACATCTTCATTTTACGATAAGTTCCTTGCGGGAGCTGATTTATTCTTAGACGACTGACGTCATTTTGATTTTAAAATTTGAGCACAGCGGCATCGATGGACTCGCCCATTATAGCCATAGTTGTGTTCACGATTTTCGCGGTCGGACGTCACGATAAGAGTAAATCGGCCTCCAAAATAATGCACATAATTGTTTTCTTCATGGCTTCCGGACGCCCTCACATGTTTTTCGACTTTCCGGTGTGGGGTCCTTAAAATCAAGCGTTGTGGATAGCCTATAGACTTTTTGACGAACACGCCATCACCCCTCTGAATAATGGACTAGTCCACGTCAGCACTGTCGATTGAGATTTTCAAGAGAAATTTCCGCTACTCATAAACTATTTATCATGGGGGAATCTCCAGATGCTTTGTTGCTTTTCGAGGGAATCCCCGATTTTTTCCGTTAAAATGGCACTGAGCAGAGTTTGATATCAAGGAATATGATGGCGGAGGATAAAATTCGAAAAAAAGCCAGAAGCATCATACATCATGTATTTAAGTATTGAACTTTCAGGACTTTCGTTTCACCAACAAACCGATCCAGGGGGGGAGCAGGGGTGCGCACCCCCCCTTCCAGGCCAGAGTGCCCTTTTTCGGCATAGGGTGCCTTTTTCGGCAGGGAGTGCCTTCTTCGGCACAGAGCCGAAAAAGGCATTTCATGCCGGGAAATAGCGTTATGAGCACTCTTATTTTCTAAAATTTTCCCGGGGGAGGCCCCCGGACCCCCGCCGACATTTCGCCTCCAGGGTGCCTCTTTCGGCAGAGTATTTTTTCCGGCACATAGCCGAAAAAGGCATTTCCATGCCAGGAAATGGCGTTAAAACACTCTTAGTTTCTAAAATTTTCTCGGGGGACGCCCCCGGACCTCCCGCCGATATTTGATCCTCTAGGATAGCCTACCTCTTTTGGCAGAGAGTGCCTTCTTCGGCACAAAGCCGAAAAAAGGCATTTCCGTGCCGGGAAATGGCGTTAAAGCACTCTTAGTTTCTACAATTTTCCCGGGGGAGGCCCCCCGGACCCCCCGCCGATATTTCGCCTCGCGCCTGCGGCGCTCGCTGCTAGGGATTAGGATGCGGCCCGGCATTTTGTCAAATCTTTGCCCCCAAACTCCGGGACCTTCGTATGGCTCTGTCCCGCCCCGTCCAAGTCGCGCTCTCGCCTTTCATCGAGGATGCTCTTCACACATGTAGGCTAACGAATTCGAATTTCGGGCTTCAAATTACGGAAATCGATAAGAATTCGAATCCATTGGGTCATATGAATAAAGATATGGTTCTAGAGTTTCGGATTGTAAAGTTCCAGCCTGAAGAAGACCCCGGTTGGGGTCGAAAATTCGCAAACACTCTGGAAATTGCCTTTTTAGTTATCAAATAAAGACAAGCAAATGCTTTTACTTCAGATTTGTACAGCATTGCATAGTGCATTTGTATTGCAAAATTCAAGTAAAGCATTTGCTAGTTTTTATTCATATGACCCATTGTTTGCATAGCATATGATGTATATATGTTTAAATCTAAGTCCCTGAAGAGGCCTGGGCTTTTCCTTAGGGTATTGCCCTTTTGGCCCTGTCTGCACCCCCCCCCCCCGTAGGCAAAATCCTGGATCCGCCCCTGATCTTTTACGATCTCCAGCCTGTTCCGATTAAAATTGATCAGTAAAATAGCCCCAAAGTGCACTGCTGTTATCCATTAACTGATGAAGCCATCACTCATGGTAGAAAACTTGTTATGCATATTAGCGTAGACTAAGGAACATCGCATCATTTATCGTTCAAACTACATTTAAACAATAACTGAGCCATAAAGCATGGCGCACACGAGCGTTTTTTTGAGCGATTTTCTTGGCGACTAGCCTTGCGACTACAGGAGCGACTGAACATATTTTTAGTTTTTTTAGTTTTTGTTGACTCGTTTGCAACAAATGCTTCACTGGGAGATCAGTGATGTCGCGGATGACATAACTGATCGTCCTCAAAGGTAATTATCGCATGCGACCTAGTAGTCGCATCGGTAGTCGCCCCCATTTTAGTCGCTCGTGTGCGCCATGCTTAAAGGAAATCCGGCGTTTCCGGTGGGTTAAGCCGTGCCATATAGTAAGGGGTTCAATAAATCATTTCTCCTTTTGGACAGAGACGATCCGTCCTCGAGTCACTTAGCGCCACTCTGCGTCGCTGTGTCGAACTAGACTTTTCCAGTTTCGACTGGGTTGGTCTTCCAGATGTATTACACGCGCTGGTCACCCAACCACGTAGTAATTACGCTCAAGGTTTGCTTAACTTCTAGCTGCGAGGCAAACGCGGCAACCACTAGGCCATAAAGAAAATCCTCCATGGCCGGCGGGGTAAGCCGTGTAATATAGTAGCTGAAAGGGATTCAAGACTTTGCACATCGACCGTGCGACATTACTTTCCCGTCAGCGACCGTCGTCGAGCTATATGGGCGATGGTGGACAACAGCAGACAAACTCCAGGACTTCCTAGTTTTCTATGCTATGCAGTTGATAGGGCGACCTATCAATTGATAGGGCAGTTGAGAGGGCGACCGTCACAGAAGACTAGGAAGTCCTAGAGTTTGTTTTAAAACATAACGAAGCCATAATTATGCAATATGTATTGTGGAATCCATCACTAAAGATGGTGATGCCATTATCTGATGTGTCCTTTGCATCACTATTCAGCTGTGGCTGTATTATGGAACTTGCTCATCTTACGGAAAGTGTCGTTACGATGTTGTTCAGTTTATGACGGATCAGTAATCACGCGAGATTCCCGTCACGCCCGACCGTGCGACCGCAATAAACGTTTCGTCCGAGCACTATTGGGCGAGCACTTTGGAGGAGGTGCCGGTGTAAAGGGAAAGAATGTCCCTAGGAAAAACTGTCCCAGGAACAAAAGATCCTATTGTGACATTCTAATCTCTGGGGATTGGTTTTCAATAGTCATGCCGCTTATTCCGTCATTTAACAATAGAAGTGGACACTTTTTACAGGGGGACACTTTGTACCGTTACACCTGCAAGCCGACTACATTGAACAGTTGGAGCAGATTCCCATCGGGGGATCGTGAAATCACTCTCGTTGACCGGCGCTGAAGTTGAGCTTCGCGTAACTTAGGAATTATGTCGTCCGTCAGGAGGACAAGACAGCCGGAGACAGTAAACCAAGCGGTTGTGGTTGTTTTGCAAATACAAGGGACTGATTGAAATCAGGTGAAGGCTGCGGACATGCTGGATTCAAATATCCGAGGCAGAATCATCGCAGAGTGCTTCAAAAAAGTTGTATTTAGTTGGAGTATTCTAAAACCAGATTCCGTGCACGAGGGAACACGTTCGTCCCTGATATGTGCCGCCAAGTGTTTGCACGAGGACTGTTCAACAATTAACTTCTTCCACGATGACACAGTATTTGTTTGTCAATTAAATAAAAAGAAAGGGACATGTATGGAGAAAGAGGAGGCATATGAATACCAGGGAGCTCGGATGTATCAGAAAATGGTGAGTATACCGTTGTCGTTGATTTATGTACGCGCAGGGCCCGCCCCGTCCACAATATTCGACGCGAGTTAAGGTTGGAGATTTCCAACTGCCGAGTCGTGGAATTGTGGGTGTCCAAATATCGGAAGCAGAAGGCAGTTGAGTCGATTTATGCAGAAATATGAAATTCACTAGGCTTTTTCAACCACGATGTTCATTACGTCATGCGATGACATAAATGCCATCGCATGACGTCCTGAGAATATCAGGCGTTCTTACTGCTCGCTCCCTTCGTCACCGCAGACAAACCCCTGAGAGCATTCGCCATATTGCTGGGTTAGCAGGCGCCGAAGGAAAGGCGCCCAATCAGCGAACGCCATTTCTGAGTCACCTTAAGATGACATGCATTACACGTAGATTGTACCGTAGTGTCACGCACAACACAGTGCTGAAGTACCTCAGCTTCCCCACCTCAGCCTAACTAGAGATCAGTTACACGTATACATGTATAACGGCCCTTGTAATATTCACAGCCAAGCAGCTGACATTGGTTTATCATGTTTATGCTGACCCAGGCCGGTCATTAACCTATTTACACCGCTGGATTCAACACTAGTTGAGTTCAGCCTATCCTACATTCATCGCACTGAATGTATATCATTCTCAGGCCACACGTCGCGAAACTGGAGTTTATTTCATGTTGAGACCTGCTGGGTCAGCTTTGTTACCTGCGTAGTTCATGTGTAACAACCATTGGCCAACTTGGGATGAGATGGTGGGGATGAACATTTGCTGGAATGGCTTTGATACTCCACCGATTCAGGCGAAATCTCTCAGGGGTTTGTCTGCGGTGACGAAGGGAGCGAGCAGTAAGAACGCCTGATATTCTCAGGATGCGGTTATGTCGCCCTACGCTGTGATAGAAATAGCGTCAACTAGTTGCAACTGGTAACTTATGTCGCCACCGACTAGAAAAATACCGATCGGTCGCAACTACCTGGAACTAGTTTATCGCCGTCTTTTGAGTGCTTATGTCGACACAGATTTCTTTTGATTTTAAGTAAGTTGAACATGTGCGACTTTCAGGATCTGGATATTTTTAGTTTGCAACTAGTTGGCAACCAGTTACTCGCTGACGCCCGAGAGCTTATGTCACCTTGTAGTTGTGACTAATTAGTTCCAACTACGCGCCGATTATCAGTTGCCAACTAGTTCTGACTGTGCGAGGGCGACATAAACGAGGCTTTAGTTTGCAACTACATGTAGTTACTCGCTGACGCCCGAGAGCTTATGTCACCTAGTAGTTATGACTGATTAGTTCCAACTACGCGCCGATTATCAGTTGCCAACTGGTTCTGACTGTACGTAAGGGCGACATAAGCGAGGCTTTACTGATCGACTCGGGTGGAATTCCCCGCTTTTCCTGCGATTTTCAGTTTTGTTTTACACTGATTAATTTTGCTTGATGATTTTTAGGAAGAATCCGTTTTAACTGATAGTAAACGTAGTCGTCCACAGGTCCTTATAGAGAGATTTTGGTGATATATTATCCGAGAAATGTGATATCCTAGAAAATGTGAATCAGGGCAGTTTATAAGGGGTAACTGAAACATTTTTGGGGGGCGAACTCTTTATTAGGCACCTGAAGACTGCCGGAACAGCGCAGTCGGCAGCCAAGAGTCAGAATTTCGCCCCGAAGAGGAAATTTTAGGGTCTAATTAAAAATTAATTAACAACATTACTGCTAACCCGAATTATCGTTTTTATATCAGAATGTACGGAGCAGGGTTTATACTGAAGTAAAATGTGAACTTGGAGGAATTATATTGACTAAAGCCTAGGTCACATATCCACTCCGGGGGCCCGTACGGCGAGTAAAAACAGACATTTTTGCCAATTTCTACGGTGCCCAGTTTGATCTACTTTAATTTCCGCGTATCCAATGAGGCGATTTCGGCATAATTCAGCTTAGATCTGAGTTTCAGTCTCAAAAATCCACAGCAAGCCGCTGGGTGGGGAAAATCGTACGGCGTCCGGTGCATTTGTGACCTAGGCTTAACTTTGGTTTACGCCCGCTGTGCACGATCAAATTTTTGATCCAGTTTTTTGGGAAATTCAAATACCGGGCCCATTGGGGCTTCAAAAATATTATAAACCCGCATGTGGGCCTTTATTGAGCATATTCAGAAAATTGTGTGAAATATTTGATTGTGTACAGCGGGCATTAGTCGATTACTTTAGGTTTTAGAAAAGATATCGATTTTTCAATTTTATTCGTGCATGATATTGTGCTTAGATATCCCTTCACCTTAATCTTATTAAATAGAGATACCGGTATCCATCATTTATGTCAAACCTCAACCACACAGCCAGGGACCTTATTCACAAAAGATCCGTAACTTACGCGTCCGTAACCCTTAGTTACGGACCTTCTGCGGTACCGTAAGATTTACGCTACGCTTTATTCACAAAACATTCCGTAGACCATCCTTATCATTACGGATCTCCGCAAAGTTACGCATTCCGGGAAATCGTTCCTGGAAACGCCCAATGCATTCTTCAATGCCGATGCAAACATAAAGCGTAGCGATTGTAATGTACCGAGATGGCCTTTCTTTCGGAGAGGCGCTCGGAGATTGCAGTGTACATTCGGTGTGTATACGTACACGTAACGGTACTTCGTCCGTTTGATGTCTATGCACTAGCACTCTAGGGTTAAAACAGCCAAAATGTCGGCATGAGAAAAGAAGAGGGAACCGAACTTTAATACAGAAAACGAAAATCGCCGCCCAAGCTCAAATGTAGAACCGACACCCAAAAAATCCAACGTTAGTCAACTAAAGGCATTATTTCCTCAGAGGAATTCAGCTAAAAGCGTTCCACTTTTCAAAGTTTAATATCTCACGGATCTTCATTGAGGAAACGATCTACAAGACTTTTTATTATATGATAAATTGAGGTGCCTGTTTGTAGTTGACCGCCCGTCAAATTTTTGGCATGCTGCTAAGTAACTGGGATATATAAAATAACGGCAAAGTCCCAACCGGGACATGATGCTATGATGATGATGATGATGATGATGAAGTATCAAACCGAATACAATGAAAACTGCACCAAAATTAGGGGTACCATACGATAAAGAGATGACGTGAATTTCGCATCATTGGGGAGGTTTCGAAATCAAACGATAAACCAAAACTTTACGACAACGTTATTTTTCATACTAAACATTAACCAGATTTTGCATTGCATTTCGGTACAAAAATCAAGTTTTCGTTAACGTTTACGTTTATCGTTTGATTTCAAAACGTCCCTAATAGCCTACCCCGCTTTGGGCGTGGAATAACGTCAGGTGTTATATCTGTCAGTGTTTCTGTGGGTCAGTGTGTCCCCTTAATTGTTCGGGAAACTGGCAGACAGATCGACATGTTTCTCTGTGTGTCCCTTATTGTCAAGTCGCCGCTTATTCCGTCAGACAATAGGAGGGGAACACTCACAGATGGGGAACACTGGCAGATGTTACACCGGTACAATTTGCAAGTCTGAAAGTGCAGTATCGGAATTGCAGATTGAACGGGACCACCCGATAGGCCCACCAGTCAAATTGCCATTGCCTGACAGTTGTGGCACCATTTTTTTAGTCCATGGGAAGATGCATTCAAGGACACAACAATCTTAATCCTTGGGCAGAATATACGGAAGCCGAGATGACAAATTGACCATTGTTTCATGTACGATTGTGAGCGGAGTTAGAATGTTTTGCTCGATATTTCACTTTTTGACTAGTGCTTCTGCGCCGGACATCATTCCACACTCAGTAGAGGCATTGATATGAAAGGGGCTGTTCGTTTTCGTTAATTGAGGAATCTGAGTTGTGATCCTTGAGAAAATGGAGAAAGCTATGAAGCTGCAAATTGCAGCGATTGTTCTGTACAGTACAACAAATAATTCCTGCAATTTGCAAGTGCATATTTTTTTCCGTTTTCCCAAGGATCCCAACTCAGTTTCCTCAAGTGACGGAAATGAACGACCCCTTTAATTTTTGGCCGGTGATATTTACCCGACGGTCGTGTACGCAGTGAGGAAAATTGATACTATACTGCGTCCACGACGGATGTGTACGCAGTGATGAAACATTGTACTGGGTACACGACCAACGTGCACGGACTGATGAAATGCGAGTTTGGGGACCCGACGGTCGGGTCAGGAACGATCGATTTCTTCACTGTGTACACGACTGGTCGTGGCTGCACTGAAGAACAATGGTTTTAGGTACACGACGGTCCTTCCGCAATATTTGAGCTGGGAGACCGTAAATCGGATCCCATCAGTACTGCCTATGGCTGACCCCGACCATAACCATTCGAGGGCCCATCTATAATCCTACCCCTAGCCCCCCACCAAAGCTCCTGTTGCACACTCCTTTTGACCTATTCCCCTAAAAACCCTTTACCACTTCCGAGGCGGGAAATCGAACGGCGTCACGGTCGTGTACCGAAATGCGTTTTTCCTCAGTGCGGACACGACCGTCGGGTAAATAGTCACTTCGTTAATTTTTTTAATAACCCGATATACATGTATTACAAGTACATGTATTTCATTAATAAATTTTGAGGAAAACTGGCAGAGAAAACAACTTACAATTCAATCTAATGATTGAAATTAATTACTGTTATGAGTCATTTAATTAAAATTGGCACATCAACCAAAGTATGTTCACCCAACGAACGTGGTAGGTTCAAGAGGAATTCCTAAAATATTTTAGTTAATATCTCCAAAGGAGAAAATCAACCAAACATCGTTCAGTTTGCAGTCAAATGCAGGATGTGGCATGTTGAACTGTGATTTAGAATGCGGCATCCACGGATGCAAATTGTATGTATAAGTTTTCGTAGATAAAATGCGTCCTCTGCGTCTCGCCCGTCGATTTTCTTGATCAGGAATAAAAAACGCGACCGTCATGACTCTGTCTCTCTGCTCTACGGAACCTCCGTAACCACTTACAGGAGGTCCGAAGTTCCCGTAATATCTGGCGGATTTACGGTAGGTTATTACGGGCTTGTTGTACTTGACTCGATGACTCGATGGCGCGATGACTCGAAGGCGCGAAGAAGGCCAGTTAAAATTTCCTGCACAGTTGGTGAATGCCTTATTTTAATTCGAGTTCCGCCTTTCAGAACTCTACGGTGGCTCCTAGGTGCCAGAACAAATTACAGAAACTCGGAACGAGTTACGAAATTAAGACGAGAACGAATTTCCAAATTAACTCACAACGGAAGTATAAGTCAGAACGGAAGTAGATAACGTAGATATGGGCGGTAATATCCGCAAAAAAGTAGACATTGTCAAAACAGAGACGTAGATTCAAAAATCAGAGACGTGCTTTTAGAAAAGATTCCTTTAACGAAACAGAGACGTTTAGCTGAGGAGTCGTTCACGGAGGAGACGTTGGGTGGCGTTCGAGGCAGTTAAAGGTGAATTAAAGACCTCATCTATCCCCGTCCAGACAAATTTTAATGTTGGTGCATGGCAGTGTCCCATCATGCCTGGCGTGAATGAAGTGCGCGCTTGCCACCAGAGGGCGTAGGTGTAGATGTAGGTGCAGGGTGCAGGGTGCAGGAAGGAGGATCACTTACAAGAAGAAATATAGATGGTGGCGCCCCCGGAGGAAGGAAGGGACCGCTACGATGTGCACGCAGTTACTTTTCGCAATAGATTCCAATTGTCGGACGGAATATCTATTTTCGGACGGACGCCATATTCTGAACCAAGTGGCACCGGTTGTGCGCATTGTATTATATACAGTGAGATGCAAAAGTGTATTAAGTTTAAAGGCATAGCTCGAAGGTCACAGTTTCAAGGTCAAACACGGCTGAATATACCCCTTTGGATTTTTTAAAAATTTCGACCCTCTCCGATTTTGATAAGATTAACATATTATATGTAAAATTTCCCGTAGAATCGAATGCAAGTGGTCCCATTGTCGTATGACTAATACTTTCCGAGAAAAAGGCTTACTTCCGGGTTGAAAAAGGGAATTAAGGGTCGAAATAAGAAAAAAATGTCACCATTGTGTTCAGTGACCTTAAAAAACAAAAGTTCCGTCAAATAAACTTTGTCCGAAAATAGGTACCAACCGATCGTCGGATAGGAGGAAACCGGTGCTATTGTCCGAAAAAGCCCTAGATGGACATTGCTTCTCTCCTGCACCCTTCTGACACCCGCACTTTTTTCTACAACTTTCCAAAAGGGACCCATATAGTAAATTCTCAAGGACTTAGGAGCTGTAGGCCTTTTTCGAGGTTATCCTTCATTTCATGATTTATGCTGAATCAATTCACCTCTTGGTAGCTGGCGACACTGCGTCGGTCGACTTCCGTTGTTGATCCATTCCACTTCTAAGAAATAACCAGCTGAATTTCATTTTGATAATTTTGGCGGTCATCGAGTCATCGCGCCATCGAGTCTTCGCGTCATCGAGTCAAGTACAACAAGCCGTTATTACGGGACCGTAACTTTGCGGTTGGTTTGTGAAATAGGCGCAAGTCGCTACGGGGGCCTTACAGTGGCCTTACGGTACCGTACGTTGCTACGGAGCTTTTGTGAATAAGGTCCCTGGTGTTTTATACTTCAGGTTGTCAAGACACGTCACGCCTTTGTTCTGATCCCAACTATGTTCAGCCAAACAGTTATCGCTGCAAGAATGACGACTATATCAGAAGTCGGTGTCGAAGATCCTGCGGTCTTTGCGATGATACGACGACTATAACAACATCAAGGACTTCTACCGAACCGACAACAACCAACACTTTTTCTCCGACGACATCGACACAATCAGTCCGTAAGTAGGGAATGTGTTCAAGGTTCTCTTTGAAATGTTCGAAAGGATGCGGTCAATCCCAGAAAGGAGTGTTAGTTTCATAAAATACTTAACAGAACATCAGCCCCTAAAATAAGTTGAGTGGCAGAAAAATTTCAGAGGAAATTAATCTGCTAAGTACATATCTAATCAATCTGTAATCTTAAAAAATGTCAAACGTTATGCCAAGATTATATACAGCTCTGGAAAAAATTATTAGACCACCTCTGGTTGACTCATTCATTTTCCATTAAAATAGGTCCCACAAACTCTTCAATCGCTCTGTATCTACTGATTTATTGTGTTCGTTAAATTGCTGTAACTTCACCAAGACAATATCAAATATAGAAATTGACTTCCCATAATGAAGAAACCATGGAGCTGCTCGAAGGACCTTTCCAAAAGTTCTGACTAAATGGAAGGACCTGAATTGCATGCATTTACTGTGTAGACAGCAGTCCACTTCACATCGCTTCTCATCAAACCTAAATTCTTCGAGCAGCATTTGTTGCATCTTGCGGAGTTAAGCTGCGTTTAGCTGACACGCGGTAAGCGGAATGCGGATCGCGGAAACGGAATGCGGTACGGAACGCAGTAAATATTCCGCGTGTTCCATTTATCTGCACGCGGTATCACTTCTGTTTTTATAAGCATGGCGCAGGTTTGGTCCGTCCCTATCGCGGTGCTCCATAGGGCGCGGATTTTTACTCCGCGCGGAAACATCGCTACACCAAGTGATCGGTCTTTCCGCGTTCCGCAAACCGCTTACCGCGTGGAGATAAATGGATGAAGGGAAATGGCTTGGAGCGAACAAATGTCTATTCTGTGTTCCGTTTCCGCGATCCGCATTCCGCTTACCGCGTGTCAGTTTTTTTACCGCCGTCAGTCTGTCGGGACACAGTATGGCACTTTTGTTCTAGTCCTAGTGTTCAATTTTATTCGTGCGTGATATTGTGCTTAGGTATCCCTTCACCTATCTTAAATAGAAATAGCCATCATATGTGAATCCTCAACCACAGCGTGGTGTTTTATACTTCAGGTTGTCAAGACACGTCACGCGTTTGTTCTAATCCCAACTTAGTTCACCCAAACAGTCATCGCTGCAAGAATGGCCACTATGTCAGACGTCGGTGTCGAAGATCCTGCGGTCTTTGCGATGATACGACGACTATAACAACATCAAGAACTTCTACCGAACCGACAACAACCAACACTATTTCTCCGACGACATCGACACAATCAGTCCGTAAGTAGGAATGTGTTCAAGGTTCTTTTTAAAATGTTCGAAAGGATGCGGTCAATCCCAGACAGGAGTGTTAGTTTCAAAATTAAAATACTTAAAGCGAAAAGCTCGCGGAGTTTGTTGACAGTTGTTTGTTGACATGTCCTCAAACCAAGCGCCGTTTTGAGAAAAAGGCGAAAGAAGCATTTTAATTTTAATGCAAAATGCATTAGACTGCCAAACTTCGTAGGCATATTCTGCAAAATCTGCCGCTTCGAAATCAATGTGAATAGTACAAAATGTACATTTTGGCCGACTGAATTTGAAAATGTCATTCGCCCATTTTAACAACTTTTTAATGGAACCTCGTCCCCAGGTGCACGTTCGCATACTTGCATAGGTTTTGCCTATGACTGGAGCACGCCTTTGCCTGGAGACTAGGTTCACTCTCTATGGGAGGTACCACCAAAAATCAAAACAAACCCCGCGAGCCATTCGCTTTAACACAACATCAGCCCCTAAAATATGTTGAGTGGCAGAACAATTTCTCAGAGATGAAATTCTTAATCTGCTCACACTCTTAAAAAATTCTTGTCATAGGATGTCGCATGACGTAATTCAATCGTACTACGACTCCGTCGGAGAGCACTCAACATGTTCATTCACCGGCGACTGCACCCCGGCGAATCATTCAGTATCCTGGGCGCAGAGTCTTCGGCGTGGCAAGTGCAGATTCCGAGTCGCGGTATTCCTGAATCCCGCGCGAAAAGAGACGACAGCGATGAGAATGCGACCTCTCCTGCTTCATCAGCATGGTAAGATTACTTGATCACACTTGCATTCGGATCTCAATATGCGTAGCAATGCTAGGGGTATTCGAAACCCCTGGATACTGGAGACTGGAGAGTGGACAATGGAGAGCGTCATTGTTCTCCGCCACCTGGATCAACATCGCATCAAGGATATTTCAGAGACATATAAATCCAGAATGCAGAAGGCAGTGGTGTGCTGATCATAGTCTTTTTTGGCCTGATGTTGATTGTTTGTAAAAACGTTTCTCCGCACCAAAAAGTACATACAGATATTGTACTTGTTGGAAAAAAATTGAAATAGGGTGCCTAAAGTGTGGCCCAGACTTTTGCACATCAAACACTTCGTACAATACCGTTCCCAATAAAGGAAATGAGGAAAATACAGGCCACCATGTGAAGATTTTAATTGGGCTTCAATGGGAAAACCTTGGCTTTCTGGCACATTTTGCAGACAGAGCTGGGCAGACCAGAAGTTGGACGAGCCATGAAGAAATGATTAATGTGGGATAGCCTACATCAGGAACAGGCATAGGGTTTCTAGTTTTGCCATAGGGTCATTGGATGTCAAATTGAGAGGGAACATTGCGCCCTGATTGAGGGTATTCGAAAACCCTGTTGTTAACTTAGGCTCGTCGCCAGTGCTGTATGTGAATCCAGGTGGCGGAGAACAATGACGCTCTCCATTGTCCACTCTCCAGTCTCCAGTCTCCAGGGTTTTCGAATACCCCAATGCTAGCGTTGATTAAGAAATCGGTTGCTCTTGACAGCGTCACGAAGCGAAACACTTTGAATGCCTGGTGCGTGCCGTAGGCCTACTGACAGCCGTCTGGCTGGCCGTGGCGATCAGATGCTTATATTTGCAATTATTCTGCAAATACATTCAAAATAAGCAACTGCAAAAATCTTACACTTACCGTGGCATTTGGGAGCTTGAACATCTTTTTCTGGCCCTTCCTTGGGGCTGTTTGAATCAACGTATTTGAAAGATCTGACATGTAGTTGTAGGCATGGAAACTGTTGCTAAAGTCTGGCAACATCTAACTGCGACCCAATGGAGTGCGGAAGTTAGGAAATTCATAGTTGGATTTTCTACGGACCTTTACTCATACGCGGCTCTTGAATAACCGGTGGACAGCGCGAACAATCGGGGAACGACCACAAATGATCGAAAGGCAAGATTAAAAACCGCAAAGCTCTGCCACATTACATGACTTCCAGTCTCACCGTGGAGAATCGGCAGCCGCCTTTCCGAGGAGCAGCAACCCTCTCCGAGTTTTATCTCACACCTCACCGAGTAAAAATGGCGGATGTTGCTGATGAGACAGAAAACGACGACAAAACTGGTGGATTTATAACTCCTACCTCAAAGTAAGTCTTTTATGATCCCGTCGAGGCTATTTTAATTTGTATACTTCATCATTCGGTAGAAAGGTTATCAGGGTTTTAGCTTGCAATCGGCTGTATGAAGTGAAATAGTTGGGATGGTTGCCGATCTGCGTA
>NMRB01001740.1:88105-106787 GCA_002633025.1 Notospermus geniculatus | reverse complement strand
CCCCCCCCCCCGCCGCCAGATTCTGCGCCCTGCAGCGTCTAGGCCTACGTCAGGTTCGGCGCTTTCATTGGCAGTGGTGACCTTCGGAACTACGGGAAGTAGGCATGGTGCGCATTAATACGTAACTTCAATCTTTTGCCAGGGGCCGCCAGTGGCGCGTGCGTCAATACACCCATCCCTGCTTAGATGACGGCAGCGTCTAGACTTGGTAAATGAGCTACGCCTTGCTGTCAAACGGCCCATTCAGATACCCTTGTAATCAGATACGCTCTCTGATTACATCACCTCGGCGCCAAGGCTTGGTAAACTAGCTAGGCCTAGCGCCCTCCCACGCATTAACCCTTTCGGTCCTAACTATAAGTAAAAAGTGTCAATTTCGTAACATGAATTGCTGATGTCCCTACAAAAACGCGCATAGCTCCCAAAATAGGCAACCGAAACTGGTGACAAGACACTCATTCTGGAGGCAACTTAATGGGCCACGACCTCATGCAGGTTTGCTTCTTCCAAAATGTCTGTGAGAGAAGCAGGCCAGAGCCGAAGATGCAAGTTGTGTGGAAATACTCGCATTCGGCCTACGTTTTCGTCAGGTTGCCAATCTTTAAACGTCTATATCTCGATAACCGTTGCCCCTACGCTTCTAAAAATTGGTCAGAATAAGCTACTTTTTTCTACTCTTTCATTTGGCGCTTGTCGCGTCGTCGTAGCTGCTTCCGTTCCGGAGATATGGCCATTTTGTCACAACGAGTCAGATTTGCACTTTGGAGTATGTCGATCTAGACCCCGGGAGAAACGTTAAAACGCAATTTTAGCCAGGTTTCTTCGAACGGAGCAAAATCGCGTATTGAGGGGGGGGGGGTAGTCTCGCATTAAAAAATATGCAAAGCAGACATCAATCGGTCCACTGGTTACGATTCTAGGTCAATTTGAATGTGCTAGGGTGTGTGGTCAGGCATATCTCGACCCCCGCAGCCAGATTTTGCGCCCTGCAGCGTCTACGCCTACGTCAGGTTCGGCGCCGCTTCATTCCAGTGGCGACCTTCGGAACTACGGGAAATGTGCAATCTCGGGAGGTTTGGCCGCGCTGTGTAGTTTGCCAACCAAACTGAGCTACCTATAGCTCCAAATACCTTGCGGTATCTCTTCAGGACTCACAATAGTTTGATTTGAAAATCTCCACCCATTTCCGAAATAATGTAATTTTTGAATTCAAATTTCCTGCTCTTTTCACACGTTTGAGTGATGTCATACATAGAACCATTACAATATAGTAACCATTGCAAAATATGCTATATCTGTATCTGAGATAGCTGAAAAGAATACATTTCTAATATCAACTATCACCATGACTGAAAATCAATTAGTTATCCATGTGGGTTTCTTTACACTTGAAATTCTTTACACTTGAAACACCTGAAATTCAGTTGAAAATTCAGAAATAATTGAAAATACCACATTTAGAGATTTCGATATCTTGGTCAGTCTTGACAGTGTTGTTGAATAAATACCCATCCGGAGATTAGCGTTTAGGCCGACTTTGGACTTTTCCTCCTAAATCAACACTGTGAGTCTGAAATTGCGCTTGACAGGCTATTTAGGATACAAATTTAGTACATTTCACAATGGATGACTATAGAAATGGTTCTAGGTGCGACATCACTAATTGAGCGGGATATTTGAATTCTGAGAAATATATTTTTGTGTGTAGTTTGAAAATAAGCTGAGATTTTTTCACCAAATTTTCGCCAGCCACAGAGTGATGTCATACCCATTGTAATATTCATTATATTTGAAGTGGTCAGCTCCTCTTTAAGTGGTGAGAATGCCTCAAGGCCAGCTCACCAAAATGACTTTTTTTTCAGTTTTTGAAAAATCTTCTTTTTTCCAATTTTCTTTCTCTTCATTTTTCCAATTTCCTTTCTTGACTATATTCAGCATGCCTGACTAACCAACATCTGTAACTGTTCCCTTTTAAACTCTAAAATGCAAAAGAGGCGTTTTGTTGAAATAGCGAAAGCGATCATCCCTGATCTTGCTGTGCTTCCGACCTACATGTATTCATTTGGTGTATATTTATGTTAATTTGGTTTATTTTTGGTCGAAATAAATGAAATGAAATGAAATGTCTGTGAATTATTGTTTACTTGACTCTACGAGTGAGGTTTATATTGCTACAAAATGCCAGAAGAGGCATTTTCTCGTGAGTTTTTAAAAAGGAAAAGTTGGATGTTGGTCAGGCAGGCAAGTTGAATATAATCAAAAATATATAACACCAAAAATATACAACTCGAAACCTGCAAATCTAGCTACTTTCTTTCAACAAATAACGCTATCAGCCCAGCATTTTCTTGTGATTTCTATATCTTAATCGAAAATAGAAGTCTTTTCCTACCACATGAGACTTGTCTGACGAGTCAGTTCCCCGAAGTAGGTGAGATACATGGCTCTAAAGATGGGTTGTTTCGGCTTGTTTTCGGCATTTTGTGCAGCCCCCTTCCCGACCGATCAGTTTACTTGCTTGCCGTAAGATGGCACTCTAACGAGATCGCCAACTCTCATTGGTTGTGTTACGAGGCTTCACTACAAATATGGAAAAAGCTGATCGTCAGCGCCATCTGCTCAGATAGGACATGAACTATATCGCCCGGGAAGGATGGTGTACGAGAGGAGAAATGGGGCTTGAAGTGGTCACTTTTCGGGCGCTATATTTCAATTAATACTTGGAATTGAAAGCTGTAACAAATGTCATTGTTTAGAAAAAAAATCATCTTTCCATATTGCTAGAGAAATTAGTAATCAGTTCAATGGTTCGGCCACAACGTGCTGTTGAACATGCCGAAAATTGGTGATTTTCGAGTTGTATATTTTTGGTGTTATTTTTGATATAATGAAGAAAGCAAATTTAAAATTGGAAGACTCTTCAAATTAGTAAAAATTGTGAAAAGTGTGATATAATACAATGACATTTTTCTTTTAATTTATTAAATTGCTTTCAAGCAAACACTATGGTTACCCTACATGTTGCTACAAATTGGGTGCGAATACCACTGCTGTGGCTCCAACGGTTTTTGACATATTTGGGCAAATTTGGTTTCACTTTACTTTCCTACTAGAGACTATGGGCCGTATTTTAGTAGCTTCCTTAACTCTAAGGTTTACCTTCAGCTATTGTTTGCAGGGCATAATACAAAAATTTATAAAGGACCTTGGAGTAAAGGAGGCTTTTAGAATACGGGCCTACATATTTTTTGGTATTACATGTGGGGAAGTTGATACATGTAATTCTCGGCCCACTTGCCATCTTGTTCGTTGTGTATACGACGGTTTATTACAGAGTTTAAGAGATCACACGCTAACGATAACGTTTACGTTAACGCAATTTCTTGCATATATTTTATTTACCAAAAATATCGTTAACGTAAATGTTATCGTTAGCGTGTGATCTCTTAAACTCCCTATTAGCAGAGGTATGGCCGTATTCTAGAAGCTTCCTTAACTCTAGGGTTTACCTTTAGCTATTGTTTGCATGGCAGAATACAAAAGCTTAAAGTGGACATTAGAGTTAAGGAGGCGTCTGGAATATGGCCTTAGGGTCTAATACCAGAGACACTCGGCTGAAAAACAGGGGCCAATGATCAATTACTTTACAATGAAAGTCATTATTGTCAACGTAATGAGATGTGAAGCTACTAAATTCAACATGTATATGGTTATCATAAATTGGTCGCTTGGCAGAAGTAATTATTTCTAAGACGACGAATAAAATCGCTGAGCAGACACTGATTTGTATGTTAAATCCTCAAGAAAAAGTTAAGAGAATACAGTACCCACAAGAAGTTACCGTTTATACCGCCAATGTCTGGAGAAAAATCTCATATGACTCTACATTTTCACCCAACAAAATCTCTAGTTATAATTTTTATGCCCCTTGGTGGAGCATGGTATAGGCAAGTTTCTTATTTTATCGACGCAAGCACTTCAAGTTGTCGACTAGGATACAACGTAACATTTTACAAATATTCGAACTACATGTCAATTTTACCTGCATACAGGCTAAATTACACAATATTCTCCGTGTTTAATGAAAGAACTACACAAAAGCGTAAATGTAAATGTCATATGAAGCCTTCGATGAGTTTATATGATTTTAGAAGTGGGAGATATGCTGGTCGAATAAAGTTGAAAACCAGGAGGGAATGTTTAGAATGGAATGGCCCCGGACTCCTGGTGTTTCAATTGTGGACGTTCCAGGATAACATGGAAGGGATCGCTGTAGTATGTCTCGTACACGATGGATTATTATTGATAGTTTACAGTTTCATCTTAGAATCGTCAAAAAATGGCTTTGTTTTCCATTTATCACAAAATACCACGGCAAAAATGGCGCACTTTCATCGTCACCTGACAGACATATCAGTATTTTTTCTTGCTCATGACGTATCATTGTTCATTACATCAATGGATTTTGATCTCGGCAAGCACGTGGCAAGGGCATTCACCTTACATTTATCAAAATCTGCTGATGGTAGGTTACACTCCATGAACACCATTAAGATCCCCGGAGCCTTTAGTTATTTTGGACATGATTATTCAACCAGAACCAAAATTTTCCATTTTAATGTATTTTCATACACAAAAATTAGTCTAATTCAAATAATCAACTGTGGCGATGAAAAAAGTCAGCTCAGTCTCTCTCATGTGACAGTAGGATGGTTTGTATCATTACTTCGGAAGTTTGACAAACGTTATTTGCTTAACCGTCGTCGTGATTCCAGAGAGGTTTTCATGACATTCGTAAAATCCAGGTCGTTACTCATCACTGCCTGTAAGCAGATTGGTTCAAAACGGATGATTTGTGAAGTTGATATTCTAGATCGTACACGCTGATACTTTTTCATTTTTTTTGTCTTCTGCTCGGTGTCGGGGGAGAAGTACGCCCGTTGATCACTTTCACCGACCTCATTTTTTCAGAACAATGAGAAATATATCAATCTATACTATAATGCACGGTAGCCATGTTGGATTTTGTTATCAACCTGAGCTGACCTTTTGTCTGCTATACCTTGCTATGTAATGACTATATATACACAATTACAGTGGACCGGACTCTCTGCCCGATCTCCTCCTTCGTTAGAGCTTGAAGCCTACAAAGAGTGGCCTCTGTGTACAGTACAATATGAGGAGAGTTTCCTTAGGCCTACGGCATTTTGGTTTTAAATGAAGTGAGAAGAGAGAAAATAAGATATGTGGTGACCTGCGCTGCCATCTACAATAATGGCAGTGACCTACGACCAATTACAGCAGATACACGGTGGGACGGATGTGAACCTAGCTATCATGAATCTGGGGCACCTTGGCATTAGCCTGGAGATTAGGCTGATTGTGTAATAAACCAGATGTGATGCTGCTGTTTAGAAAGTCAAAACTCCTCACTGCTCATGGATTTGAAGGTTAACGATTAATAAATTAATAAACTACCCCTCTCCAAATAAATTCATCAATAAAGCAACAGACCCTCTACCACAGAATATTCTAGACAAATTAAGACACACGGGTCAATATGCTAGTCTAATTAAACCGCGCTTTGCATTGTAGGAATTCAATCTAATTCAGTACCGATTAAAAATTTGTGCACCTTTTATACCTCCTCTGAGTCTTTCGGGGTTGTCATCGTGGTTTTTTGACCACGTAACTGGCTATATTGGTGCAGTTGAAACCCCCGATACTGCCCCGGTTCTAAGCATGTATGTTTACCATTTAGTCAAAAGAAAGTTCATTATTAATAAGAGATACACGGTTCCGCATATAAGAGGACTGCTCAGATACGCGTGTTATGGGAAATATGTTGTCCTAAAAGTCGAGAAAGGAGACGATTCGATTGGCAATTACCTATACGATGTACGGAATGGTACCTTTCAGGGAATCCTTTTCATACCTGATGAAAATGTATGTTCGAAAACCTCCGATTATTATATGCGTTTTTGGTTTGATTCGACGCTCGTTATCTGGTGCCGTGTAAACGGTATTTTTAAAGCAACAATTTATACTATAACAAAGGTGACTGAATCGATTTTACTTGAGAATCGTAAAGCTGTGTCTTTCGCCGCCCCTGGATATTTTGTTTGTCATGACGTCATCACTGCTTACAAAAGAGTAAAAGAAATGCTTCTAATAACCACGTGGGGCCCTCAGAAGGAATACCAGCCAGTCACATACAAAACACATCTTCATTGGCTGATTGACAGAAAACCAACGTTTATGTTCATTCATTGGTTAGACGTGTGTCTCTTTTGCTTGATGTGGTTTCCACGTCCTAAGGCCATTTGTTTTCGAAGGAATCCTGATCCTTTGCATGGTCTTGTCACATTTCCACCTCCAAGGAGATCGTTTGATGAAATTCATATCGTATTTCCGCTTATCATCGAAAACAATTTGAAATATTTGAGATCCAAGGCACAGGACGGGGCCGTGTTTCACTTTATACGACAGAAAGGCACGAAAGGAACCTTCTTGAAATCAGTTGACATATTTCTCGGGGTTGCTAAACGTGCTTAGCTCTACTTGGTGAGGGATTAATTTATTTGATTTACAAGCAAGTGAATTCGGATTCGCGGTTAATTTGTTGGCCTGATGATTGACTACTTTCAAACACAAATATTCAATTCGGTAAATCTGCATGTTGTAGCAACTGTTACCGTTCCATTAGCAATTCCTAAAAGCCTGCTGCAATGCATGGCGACGGCCAGTCCATTCCTTGCCGACCAATGCGAAACGGATGCATATATTTTTTATTATCATTCTCGTAGCCAACGCTTGCTCCAATCAAAGCATTTTGCATAAGGAATTTTAAATCAAGCCGAAGTCAATTCGTGCCAGTTTGCTTTTTTGCCTGAATGATCAAACCTTTTGAAGTGTGGCAAAATTACCTCTCACAACGGTAAGCAAAAGAAAGTGGCTACTTTGATTATCGAGCCCGGCTTGCTAAACTGTACGCAAAATTTGGCTTAAATGTCCAGCGGCCCTCATTGTCCTTAACCAGATAATAAATTCCCTACGATGGTTTAGTTTTTTGGTTAGTGCAGTGCAAAGGATGAGAGGACTATAACCCCTAGGTCAGGGGTTCGATTCCCGTGTAGTCCCGATCTTTTTTTTCCTTTTCTTGTTTTCCTCTTATCAGAAAATATTGTGACTTTTTGAAATTTCTACATAGAACAACTGGTTTAACCTCTTCTTGGTGGTGACAAGGATACAGTAGGCTGTACAGGATGTATCAGAAAAAAACTAGACTCCCGAAAAAAATCATCATAAAATAAACATGGAGGGGAGTTTTGAAAATCTGGCTATATCCCTTTGTAGAGGATATGATTCTGCATCGAATGATACCGGTGTCGTTGTTTACACTTCACGTTTCAATGAGCAGCGACAGTTTGAATTTTGAAAAATTGAAGTCCTTTGCGCACGGAAATGTGAGGGTTAAAATTGGATCTGTCGAAGTGAATGAAAAGTTTAGACTGAGTTTTACTAACGTGCCGAAGCGTTTTTGAAATAAGTTTAAATCCTTTCACCCTCTAACCCCAAAACAAAAGGTCTCATTTTTGAGTGTATCCTCATCAAATGGTAAACACACTTGCATAAACTGATCGTGACCTTAAGTGAATCTCTGGTCAATTTCATCTTTTCTTCAAATAGCTCAATTAAAGGAGCACGGTATTGGATCTCAAATGCGTTATTTGACTGCCGACGTAGAGGGAGCCACCTAGCGGTATTAAGACGAACTACAAAAATGCATTACAAAATGTACGCAGTAAATCGGGTCATTCGCCGAGACGTCGTCAGACCCTTGGATTGGAGAGTGGGGCGGTGGCGCCGGCTGTCGAGAAAAAGTGGCAATACCGTGCTCTTTTAATACCTTATGTTGATCAGACAATGACATAATTCCTGGTCATAAATCTGTCAACACCTGTGCACCTTTTGGCTTGTGTCCAGTGGTGCGGGTGAAAAATGGTTAGGCCACAGTAAAAAGTTTAAGTTTCTTGACACTTGGTGAGGATACACTCAGAAATGAAACTTTTTTGTTTCGGGGTTAGAGGGTGAAAGGATTAATTATTTAAAAAACCCTTTGATTGATGAAATGTGCGTGATTTTTGATAAAGCGATGATTTTGTGCGGCGGCGATAATGAGGTCACAGTACAGCGTCATACATGTGAAAGCTAGTGAGTGAATGAAATAACGACGATATATGAGGAAGAAATAAGCAATAATACCACCACCTTATGATTGTTTATATCCAAATCTCGGCTGTTATTTACTCTAGATTCGTTCTTCTAAGGTTACTTTACTGAACACCCATATGACCGCCAACCCGATTGAATATGCATGGCAAAATAAAGAGCTGTAACGCAAGACTCACTCATTGGTCAGTTATGTTGAACAGAATCAATAATATTCTTTGTATGGTCTATTTGTGGGCTAGGCCTAACCTACAGCTTGAATATCTGAAGTAACCTTAGAAGAACGAATCTAGAGTTATTTCCACCGTGAATGATTCGATGTTTGACCAGAAATACGTCTGTTGAACGTTCACGTTTTTGACGAGCAGACGATATGTTGTGAACGGTATCCTGTGATAAAACGCAGGGTGTGTGCTGGTGAATGATTTGTAGAATGGTGTGTTATTTTAGTTCTACACCTGCTTGGGTGTTTTAGCTTTCACTAAACGTGTGGAAAAAGTTGACAATTATACTGTGACATGTTTCAGCTGATGATGTAGGGTAAGCCAAGGCCTACCAACGGACATTTTGTAGCTACCACCCCTTTGTTCGTCGTAGTTCATGTATCAGTGTCTGTTTCATGTTACCGGTAGTTGATACTGTACATGTATAGACCATGTGCACGTGAGCCATTTTGGACGGCATCTGAGGCTACGAATGCGTTGGACGTGCCGTCCAATATGGCGGCATCTCGACGTCGCGGTGACGTCATAATCGTTGCTGCACGTCCTCTATATACATACAAGGACAGGTAGCCACACGTTTATTCGTAAGGAAAACAGGAAATGAATCCATGTGTACATGTATTTTTATTGTCAATATCGTGGGAATTTTTGGAATGATGACACCGTGTTTGCGCATTGATGATAGGAAGTCAACTTCCAAAATTTCGCAAATTTTCGACCCCAAGCGGGGTCTTCCTCAGGCACTTTTCAGTATGGAACTCCTGAAAAGACTCAATGTTTGCGTATTGAGTGTTTTTGATGGTGTACTTCAGTTGTATTTTTGTTTCACATATCATGCTTCGTAAAGCCTCGCTTATGTCGCCCTACGCTGTGATAGAAACAGCGTCAACAAGTTGCAATTGATAACCTATGTCGCCAACGACTAGAAAAATACCGATCGGTCGCAACTACCTGGAACTAGTTTATCGCCGTCTTTTGAGTGCGTATGTCGACACTGATTTCATTGATTTTAAACGTGCTGAAGTTGAACACGTGCGATTTTCTGGATCTGTATATTTGTAGTTTGCAACTAGTTACTCTCTGACGCCCGAGAGCTTATGTCACCTAGTAGTTGTGACTGATTAATTCCAACTACGCGCCGATTATCAGTTGCCAACTTGTTCTGACTGTACGTAAGGGCGACATAAGCGAGGCTTAAAAAAGGTGAAGCTTCAACTATTTATTCTGACTTGCTTGTAACCTATTGTTTTTCGATGGAAAATAATGAGGGCATTGGTGATGTGCGATGTCGCCGATCATACTCATTTAATGGGAAATGAAGGTAACCTGACGGCTTTCATACCGTCAACATCCGGAGAAAGAATGGCATCTCAGCCGGGGCTGCTCACCTGGATGAATTTGATGTCGACGTGGACGACAATGACATCGATCTCACTGTATACAACCGCACGAGGGTAAGCCGGGCTACCCTCGTAACAATGGCGGCAGAGCAAGCTAGCGCTTCGGTGAGTAAATTGGCTCTGGTGACGAAACTAGCACATCTCTGTGATTGAATTTTTGCATGTTGGAAGAGAAAATAATACTGCACACTACTGTATATCGCGTGGCGTTGGTAAATCCCTATTTATGCCGTATTTTGGCCGGGAAGTCGGACGCGAAGACGAGGGTAATTCCAAAAAAGGAATTAGCCTCGTCATGCATAAAAGTTCGGTTGGAATTACCCTCGTGTCCGACTCGCCGGTCAAAATACAGCATGAATAGGCCTAGAAAGTTTTCAATGTCATGCAATATACAGTAGTGTGCAGTACTATTGTCTCTTCCAACATGCAAAACTTCAGTCACAGAGATGTGCTAGTTTCGTCACCAGAGCCAATTTACTCACCGAAGCGGTATCTTGCTCTGCCGCCATTGTTACGAGGGTAACCCGGTGTAACGAAGATGAATGTAGCCTGTCATAGAATGCTCCTGGTACATCCAGTGACGGCCGTAGGCCGTCACTGGATGTACCAGGAACATTGTAAGACAAGTATAAACAGTGTCTTTACAACAGTCACGCAAATGGATGTACCCTGTCATAGACTGTACCATTTCATTATATAACACGTCAATAGGTGACATGGCCTGAGTGACCGCGCTATGGTCAAGTGACCATGACATTGAACTCAAGTACAAGTAGACGAAAAGATCGGCCGACTGCCAGCTCGCCTCGGTGGGCGCAGTCACTAATCAGTTGGTTCTTCTTTCAGATAGCGTTATAGGCCTACAGGTCCCTGGTTCGAATCCCATTGTCGGTAAAATAATTTCTGTTACTTTTCATTTCTCTTCAATCTAGATATCATTGTGCCTTGCTCTATGGTGGTTAGAAATAAAATTCTGCTTCCTTTGCATCTAGTTATTGTCTGGAGAACGTCTTTTACTTTTCCCCAAGGTGAATGTTTTTTTTATAATGCAGGGGACAGGCAATTAAATACATGTATGTAAAATATTTTTTTTCCATGAGTCCCTAATGATCTACCTCTAGAAATCAATCTCATTGAATAATATTAACATGTATAAGGACCAATGATGTGATTATATTCGTAACCATAAACCACACAGGCCTACATGAACTGATGCAGTATATTGATCAACCCCTAACCCCTCAACCACAAAAACTAAATTTTTGTAGCTAACCCCAGATTAACCCTAACCCAATCACTAACCCTAACCCCTCACTAACCCTAACCCAATCACTAACCCTAACCCCTCACTAACCCTAACCCAATCACTAACCCTAACCCCTCACTAACCCTAACCCAATCACTAACCCTAACCCTAACTAAAAATAGATAAGCGAGCGAACCCTAACCCCTCACTAACCCTAACCCTAACCCCTCATCTAAAACGCTTAATCTGATGATAACCCCTAATCCGAACACGAGAAGGACATCGGAGCGATGTCAATGGTTTCCAATGAGAAGTTTACTACTCGAGAGCTCGTTAACTGTGACCTTGACCTCTGATCGTGAGAAATGTTGCGTAACTGGAACAGGGATCCTTGATTAAACCCATAGGAGATGGTTAATTCACGCTTCTAATTTGTATTCTCGTGAAATTCTGAGCAGACTTGCATTTTAGAACTGTCTGACCTTGACCTTGACTGCTGACCTTAAAGGTCATCGCGTAATCCGAATGGTCATTCTTGGTAACCCAGGTCTAGATGAAGGTTTCAGGCTTCCACCATCACCAGGTTCTGACCTCATGTTATCGAATTTGCATATATGAAATATCGCCATGATATCAACACATATGCGACCGAGCAGGTACATGTACAAACTAAAAAAATCAGTTGCAGTAACAGCCTTGGTGAGTCATGATGTTGCGAAAAAAGTTTCAAGTCGCTTAGCGTGCGAGACCTGCCGATATGTCAAAATATCAAATTTGATACATCAATATCATTATTATGCTGAGTCTGGTGAATAAAATTGTCGATGCCAGTATCTTATCAAGGGCCATAAACACATGGAAGCAACTTGTTACTAGTACTCTACCTGGCCTCGGAGACAAGTTATTCACACACACCAGCCTTTGCTGGTACAGTGTATGACGATCCGACGGTTGAAACAGAACTTGTACCGTACAGGCATTGTCAGCTGGGTCGCCTGTGAATGAATGTACCAGGTACATTGAGTGATGGCGCAAACCCGACACTGACTGTACCTGGCACACTGTATGTCGGGGACATTCATTTACTTTATACCGGGTTACCCTCGTGCGGTTGTGTACAGTGGATCTAGAGTTTTTAGATGAACCACCTGATTTAGAATGATCGCCTGCATGTTGATACTGAAAGGTTTAATACAATCAACATTGGCAAATGTGTCTCGTCTTGTCTAGTTCACATCGTTCGGCCATCAATTTGTAGATGTAGACCGCAGTGTTGGTCTCGTTGCGTAGGCGTGAAATTGGACATGACAGGTAAGCCCATACTGTATGTATGCACATAAAATCGGTCACGGGCGATAAAACATTAGTAAAATGTTGGCGGAGAGGGAGGGGGTCATATCTAATTGCAAATCAGTTGATCATTCGTAGAGGGAAACCCCGAAATATCTGAAATGATTTCAAGAAAGTTGCTTTTGCATCTTTTTGTCGTATAAAATGAAAGAGTGACCCGTCCTGTGCACTGAATGTGAAGTATTTACTATGTGTTTCATAGGTACGCGGAATGAGGACTTGAATTTCATGAAATGATCTCCTTCCAGGTGAAAATCTGACAAGTCCATGTGAGAGATCAGGATTTCTTCGAAAACAAATAGCCTTAGGACCTGGAAAAGTAATCACGCAAAAGAGACACACATCAAACCAATAAATGAAGTCAACTTGTACTTTTCTGCCAATACGCCAATGAAGATGTGTTTTGTATGGGACTGGCTGGTATTCGTTCTGAGGGCCATATGTGATTATTAGAAGCATGTCATTTACGATTTTGCTAGTAGCAATGGTGTCATGACAAACAAGAATTTCAGTGGTGGCGATAGACAAAGCTTTACGGCTGTGAAGTAAAATCGATTCAGACATCTTTGTAATACAATAAATTGTGGCTGTAATAATGCCAGTTACATGGCACCAGATAACGAGGGTCGAATCATACCAAAACTCCATCCGATAATTGCTAGTTTTCGAACACACATTTTTATCAGGTATGAAAATGAATCCCTGAAAGGTACCATTCCGTACATCGTACAGGTAACTGACTAACGAACCGCCTCCTTTCTTGACTGCCAGGACACAATACTTTCGAGCGCACGAGTATCTAAACATTCCTCTTATAACCGGAATCGTGTATCTCTTGGAGAGACTGAACACTCCGTTAACAAAATGGTAAACAGACAGGTTGAGAACTGCGACCGTTTCGCGGGTTTCAACGATACCGAGATATCCACTTAGCGGGTCAAAAAAACTCTCTGCTATCTCGGAAAGTCTCAGTGGAGGCACAAATGGACCGCGAGTTTTTAATCGGTACTTAATTAGATTGAATTCCTAGAATGCAAAGCGTTGTTCAATTAATGTTAACATGTTCTTTCAAAAAATGAGATACAAGAAATAAATTAACGCGCTACTTTTCTCCCGAGACCGAGCGTCATACGCTAAAATGGAAAAGTATCAGCGGGTAGGTTTTAGAATATCAACTGCACGAATAATCCATTTTGAACCAATCGGCCTTCTGGCTATAATGAATAATGACCTGGATTTTTTGATTCTCATGAAAAACCTTCTGGGCATATGACGTTTGCCAAACAAATAATCTATGTAACTCTTCCGACGTAATACGGGCAATCGTAAGGTCACATGAGAGAGCCCGACCTGGCATTTTTTATCACCACAGTTGAATATTCCAATTAGACTAATTTTTGTGTAGGAAAACACATGAAAATGGTAAATATAGGTTCTGGATAAATAACCATATCCTAAGAAATCAAACACGCCAGGGATTTTAATGGTGTTCGCGGACTGTGATCTACCACCAGCAGATTTTGATAAATGTAAGGTGAATGCCCTTGCCACGTGTTTGCTGTGATCATAATCTATCGATGTAATAAGCAATGATACGTCAAGGGCAACAAAAAACAATTCGATGTCTGTGAGGGCAGCATGCAGTTGCGCCGTTTTTGCCGTGGCATTTTGCGATAAACGGAAAACAAAGCCATTTTTCGCAGATTCTAGGATGAGACTGTAAGCTATCATCAACAACCCATCGTTTACGACACAAACTACAGCGATCCCTTCCATGTTATCCTGAACCTTCCAAAACTGTTCCAACAACTGTCCGCGGCCAAGCCATTCTAAACATTCCCTCCTGGTTTTCAAGTTTATTCGACCAGCATATTTCCCACTTCTAAAATCATATAAACTCATCAAAGGTCTCATATGCGATTTACGGTTTTGTCTAGTTCTGCCATTAACCTCGGAGAATATTGTGTAATTTAGCCTGTATGCAGATAAAAGTATCCTGTACTTCGCCTTTTTAAAAAATGTAACATTGTATCCTAGTCGACAGCATGAACTACTTGCGTCAATAAAGTATGAAACCTGCGTATACCATCCATCCGCATGTCTCATAAAAAATATAATGAGAGATCCTGTTGGGTGGAGAGTCATCCGATATTGTTCTCCTTCCACGGGCGGTAGGCCTATAAACGGTAACCTCCTGTGGATACTGTATTCTCCTAACTGTATCTTCATGATTTAATAAACATATAAGTATCGGCAATTTTATTTGTCGTCTTAGACTAATAGAAATAATCAGTTTTTACGATACCTATATGGTAGCTTCACCCCTCACTATACCTTAATAATAACTACCTCCATTAAAAAGTACTAGCATATTCACCCGTGGCGAGCACATTTTTGAGGGAGTTAGTTTGTCTACTGTGGTAGAGGGTCTAGTGTTGCTTTATGATGAGTTTATTTGGAGAGGGGTAGTTTATTAATTTATTAATCGTTAACCGTCAAATCCATGAGCAGTGAGGAGTTTTGACTTTCTAAACAGCAGCATCACATCTGGTTTATTACACAATCAGCCTTATCTCCAGGCTAATGCCAAGGTGACCCAGATTCATGATAGCTAGGTTCACATGCGTCCCACCGTGTATCTGTTGGTAGTAGGTCACTGCCATTCTTGTAGATGGCAGCGCAGGTCACCACACATCTGATTTTCTCTCCTTTTCATACAAACCAGCACTTCTTTTAAAACCAAAATACCGTAAGGGCAGTCTCCTCATATTGAACTGTACACATAGGCCGCTCTTTGTAGGCTTCAAGTCCTAACTAAGGAGGAGATAGGGCAGAGAGTCCGGTCCACCGTAGCTGTGTACAGTCATTACACAGCAAGGTATAGCAGATAACAGGTCAACTCAGGTTGATAACAAAATCCAACATGGCTACCGTCCATTATAGTATAGACGGTATAGTTTATCATTAACCACTGCATCAGCCGAGTGGCTCTGGTATCAGATCCTATCAATGCTAATGATCCCAACGAACAAGATGGCAAGTGGGCCGAAAATTACATGTAGGCCTATCAAGCGTCATAATACCAAAATAATGTATGTTACAGGTCGCATTTCACAAATTGGACCTATTAGTGATGGTGCAGCTAAGCAGAAATTTTGTTCCTACATTTAAAATTTTTCTCAGTGAATGAAGACCCCATGGAAAAAAGCCATAGATCATTTTTTCCTAATTGTGTTCTCGTTCAAATGTAGCAAGTTCCATTTGATTTTGATGAACAGTACACATCCTATGACGAAAAATCCGGAGCAAGTCAGGGGTGGTGCCGGAGGCGATGGAGGGAGCGGAGGTGGCGCCATATCATATATCTCCATTCTACATTGTTCTGAAGCCGCGCCAAACCTCATATCAAGGTTTAGATGTCCACTTTGTCGGAGAAGGAATCATTCCTGGAATCATTCACCTCTGTCCCAGAATGCACCAATGGGGAACCCGCCTGACAATAGATTGCGCAGCAAGCATAAAACCCGAATGACGTACCGACGTCACTTTTTCCGTTGTTGACGTCTCGCCGTCAGAATATCTGTGTACATTTGTCTACACAATTTTCCGCGGGATTTTCCCCAAAAGACGTTGTCAATATTGGCATCCCGTGGCATTTCTGACAAAAAAAGTCAGTGATATGGAGAACATTGAAAATGAAACAAGGCCGTGCAATTTAATCAAAATCGAACAAAACAGAATGGTATAATAAAATGAAATGGTCCATGGACCATGTGCTCACCCGTAGTGTAATGACAGAGAGAGGTACATGTCAGTTATGAGCAATCTGGGTCAAGTCGTCCCCAAGTTGCAGGACTTCAATGATTTTTGGGTTATGCCACCTGGCGGCCATATTGGATGTCCGATCGGGCCAAAACTTCACATGCACATAAAGGTCATCTAGAGGGAGCCTCATAGCACATTTGAGCGTTCTGGGTCAAGTCGTTCATGAGTTATAGCACATTTGATGATTTTCGGGTAACGCCACCTGGCGGCCATATTGGAAGCTTAATCAGGCCGAAATTTGACATGCTTGTAAAGGTCACCTAGAGGGAGGTAAATATCAAGTTTGAGCACTCTGTGTGAAGCCATTCCTGAGTTATAGCACATATGATTTTCAGGTTACGCCACCTGGTGCCCATATTGGATGTCCGATCGGGCCGAACTCGGTATTTTCGAAGGTACCCCTCTAATACACGTTTATGCAATACATGAAGATGCTCGGCCAAATAATGAAGAACTGTGGCAGGTCCGTTAATTTTGTCGAACTTTGACCTCTGTGTGGGTTTCATTCAGTGCTTTCCTAAAATAGTTTTCTAAAATGTGATCTGTTTCTTCTCGTCTAGAATGATCCGGTCGGATCTGCTGCCTCTTTTGTTGAATGTCCTATTCTGGTGTCAATGCATCCTCCAAGCAGGGTCGAACACGCTCCGGATTTCCCGGACGCATGCGTGTATCCCAGAATCCTTCGCGTTTATCTTACCCTGCCAGAATTGGCTTCCATCTTGTTTTTTCCAGCTGATTTCAGCTGGCTAGGCCGCTGCTTTGAACGTAAAAATTTTACTCCCAAAAGTTAATTTATCGACTAAAGATTGCTGGTTTTCGTCCCTTTTACGAACAGCCAATAAATGTGACAGTAGTCTAGTTATTTGTCAGGAACTATTTCTTCTATGTGCGATGATCACGCCGTCAGTGTAGTCAGGTTTGTTCATAGCAACATCATGGCGGACGCCGGTTGACGAAATTGAAAAATACGACTTAAAATGCGTTCCCCAGAGCCTGTGGAAAGGGGTATTCGAAAAACCTGGACGATGGACGGTGGACGCTGGACGCTGGACGGCTCCTTTCAGCATCATCGATCTCCACCGCCTGGATGATAATTGTCTCATTTCCGACATACCTCCCAGCATCAACATGAATCAACATGAACTGCACAGGCCGACGATAAACATGATCAATCACGCATTACAGCGTTCAGAATACTGGCGGGAAAACCACCGATACCCTAAGTCCTTGAGAATTTACTATGGGCCCCTTTTGAAAAGTTGTAGGGATTGGTCTTATCTCCCCAGGGTGTGTACAAAACTAAGACCTAAGACCTACAAAAGTAAGACCCCACAGTACAAAACTAAGACCCTGTTATAAAACTAAGACCCCCACAGTACAAAACTAAGATCCCTGTTATAAAACTAAGACCCCCCACAGTACAAAACTAAGACCCTGTTATAAAAGTAAGACCCCCCACAGTACAAAACTAAGACCCTGTTATATAAGTAAGCCCCCCCCCCCAGAGTACAAAACTAAGACCCAGGCGGCACCACTGCAAATGACCTTGACCTTTAACCCCGGAAGTGACCTTGACCTGAAATGAAGGCAATAGAGTGCGTCATGAACTCAATAGGGGGCGTATCTCGCTTATCTTAGTTCCAAATTCCTCCGCTAGGGGTGCAAAGTCGCGGATGATCACTCAGGATTACTCGGCAATGCACTCGGGAATCTTCGGCAATCTTCGGTTTTTCTCGAATATCTCGGTTGTTTATTGAAACCAATGAAACCAAGACGACCTTGACCCTTGACCTCTCACCTTCCTCGCTGACCACTCGGACACAAAAAACCCTGCAGGAAGGAGCAAACAAGGGTCAGGCATAACTGACCTTTGTTAGCTCCCTCCTGCAGTTTTTTTTTGTGTCCGAGTAGTCAGCGAGGAAGGTGAGAGGTCAAGGTCGTCTTGGTTTCATTGGAATATGTTAATAAACAACCGAGATATTCGAGAAAAACCGAAGATTTCCGAAGATTCCCGAGTGATTCCGAACATTGCCGAGTACTCCCGAGTGATCATCCGCGACTTCGCACCCCTAGCGGAGGAATTTGGAACTAGGATAAGCGAGATACGCCCCCTATTGAATCATGACGCCCTCTATTGTCACTTCGGGGTTAAAAGTCAAGGTCATTTGCAGTGGTGCCGCCTGGGTCTTAGTTTTGTACTGTGGGGTTTTACTTTTAAAACAGGGTCTTAGTTTTGTACTGCGGGTCTTACTTTTATAACAGGGTCTTAGTTTTGTACTGTGGGGGTCTTACTTTTATAACAGGGTCTTAGTTTTGTACTGTGGGGTCTTACTTTTATAACAGGGTCTTACTTTTGTAGTGTGGGGTCTTACTTTTATAACAGGGTCTTAGTTTTGTACTGTGGG
>NMRB01001740.1:64868-87196 GCA_002633025.1 Notospermus geniculatus | reverse complement strand
AATATGGAAGTCATTTCTGGCAGTGATACTTATCGGAAGAATGGAGATAGGTGGCGCTGTGGGGAGTTCGGTGTCAATGGTTTAACCCTATTATATAATCTTTTACTACATATTGTCGCTGTTTTGGACGTCGGAACTCACTTGTGTCGCGGTCCTGGCTCAGCACGTTGCCGGGTTGTTTTCTGGCCAAAATTTGGTGAGTTTGTACTACATATTTGCCGGTTTTTAAATTCGTTCTATCTTGCCTGATGTTTTGCTAATTGTTGTACATGTATTTATACTTTTAGTTCACCGTGACCGTGATGATGTTGCCGTGAATGTGAAGTCGGATCTCTGCCATAACGAATGAATAAATCGTTACAACGAATTCTGTGTCGTCTTGGTATTTTGTCACGAGTGGTTACAAGGGCCGCTACAGTGAACAAATTTATATTTGTTCTGTGGACGCAACGTGCTACGACAACTGCTACTAAGAAGCCAGGACCGCGGCGGGGTGAGTAGTTCTAATATGTCACGTCTGCTCCCCCTTACAAGTCACGTTATGGCCGAGTTGTCCGACCTACGTGGAAGGTCCGTGACAAGGAGTGGGAAACTACGGCTCCCCCTTTTGAATAGAAACCTGTCAAACCCCGTAATAGGAATACAGTTGATACTCGCGTCCGTGAGGTTAAAATTGACATCGATCCACCAGATGTTTTCTCATCTCATTATCCTAACCTTGAGTCTGCCGAAGAACGACACTCTTCTCATATGTCCAATCCATGCTCAGTCTGACCCTGATCTCCAAAAGGCTGCCCTGAAGTTTCAAACTGAGATGGCTATGGCCAACTTGGAGCAGCGCGAAAAAGAATTGGAGCATGAAAATTTTGAAGTAAAACAAACGATTCAAACTTTGAGAGACATGTATAGGCCTACTGAACAAGACTGCGAAAACTGTGATCTTGTGACTGTTGACAAATGTATTGATGAACGGTGTGACCCTTTCATGTCACCTGTGTGTTCGAAGGCGTGAAAGGTCGCGTTGTGTCCAAAGTTGGATAGATAATTTAGATGTTCCGCCTCCCTTACCACCTGTTCAGGCAACGATGCCATTTGCTCCAGATGCTTGCTTTCAGTTCGGCTTACCACGATTTTCGGTTGATAAGTTTGAGGGAAATCCGGCAGAATGGCCGGAGTGGAGTCTAAATTTCAAAAATCTTATCCATGACAACCCAATGGTTGACAAACTCACAGAAACTGGGGTATTTGAAGACTTTTCTGGGCGCCGAACCGAAGAGCAAGATCTTTGGGTTGCATCTTGATGGTGTAAATTACCCCCGTGCTACATGTATGCGCGAATTGCAAAGACGGTATGGAAATCCGGCTCTCGTGATAGAAGGGTTTATAAAGCGCATTCGAGAATGGCCGTATGTTAAGCATGTTTCTGGATCTTCGTGGTTCCATGGAACACTGAGATATTGGGAACATTTTAAAACGTTACACCGGGTTCTTGTCCCAGAACGAAAGTTCTTTACAAATACGTGATTCTACCCAGTTATCAAAAATATAAGGTTTTCTAGGGTAAAATGTCTGTATTTTCCCATAATATCACAGTATTTATCTAGCGTATACGGGAGAATCCAACTTACCTTGACGCGAGTCCATGTCATAAAAATTTGCTATGTTCTAATGATACCGTAATATTGTAGGGGTAGCATAATGGTAAATGGAACAGCTTGTATTATACCTAAGCTGTTCCATCTACCATTATGCTACCCCTACTATATTACGATATTATTAGAACTTACAAATTTTTTATGACCTGGACTCGCGTCGAGGTAAGTTGGATTCTCCCGTATACTCTAGATTCGTTCTTCTAAGGTTACTTCGTATATTCATGCTGTAGGTTTAGGCCCAGCCCACAATATAGACCATACGAAGAATTTATTGATTCTATTCAACATAACTGACCAATGAGTGAGTCTTGCGTTACTTGCACTGGGCCGCAAAGACTGTTTTGTTGGCAGGCACAAGAGTGTCTGTTACATTCACTGTTGTAGGGCCTATTGGCCTTATGCACAGGGCCTATTCAATCACTTCTCAAAGGCATCAATTTCAAACTGTCCGAGACTGATCACCACGTGTTCTTTCTGTGGTCGGATAATTCAGTCGTCAATAGCCCTTTCCCTCCTCGCCTGTCAGTCACACTGAGCAGTTCTTTATTTTGCCATGCATATTCAATAGGGTAGGCGGTCATATGAGTGTTCAGTAAAGTAACCTTAGAAGAACGAATCTAGAGTATTTTTGTGCCCGCCTGCAGCTTGTCCGCAGAACACCCTTTGGCGCAGTTCCAAAATGGCAACCTCGCCCTCATTTTTCGTTTACATTTTTATTGGAAGAAGAAAGTGTGAAAATGTTTGAAAGTTGTCCAAGATCGTGGTAATTTTTGCACTGAAGTTGTTAAGTGTTAAGTACATGTTCTGGATATCGCGATCGAGTATTGTGACTTGCGTATTTTCGGAGTTATTCGGCGGCGTTTTTATCGACTGCATAGGGATGCGTGTATTGCTGTGTACATCTACTTCCGGGTTCGCGAGATCCATCGCACCCGGGCCCTTATGTTGAAGTCGTCTATTATAGTTCCTCCAAGGTCTGCTGGACTTTCCTTGTCTTTTCTATTTTCTGTTGCATTGTGATTGTCATAATCAAGAAATAAATTTATTTAATGTGATGGGAGTGGTTATTTGGCAAGCAAATGCTTGCCGAATTACAGAAATTTGGTCTTAGCTGGCAAGCAGACAATAATGAATATTAATTAGACCCCATTAATTATGCAAACTGAAGATGAAGATGGCGTCCTCCGACGGCCATGTCGATTTAGAGGAATCGGAGGAATCGAAGGAATCAGAGGAATCGGGCTGGAAAATCCAGAAAATCACCGTATGATAAAGTATAAAATAGATAAATCACAACATTTCCTGTGCTATTGAGTTGTTATAATAAACTCATCATGGTCGAGGTTGGTGATAAGAGAGTCTGATGACTTGAGGGCCGAATGCAAACACTTTAGGAGAAAAAGGGCCGAATTGCAAGTCCCACTAAAGCTATTATGATATTAACTCGATCATNAATAGGGACATTTTTCAGCATTAGATGGTAAGCATGCTTGCTAAATAAGGACGAAAAAGGGAACTGCTTGGCAAGCATGCTTGCCAAATAAACCCGGCCTTAATATAATATGGCAAAAAACGGCAGCCGTTTCCAATTCATTTGCAGTTAAATTTCATGTTAAATTGATCATTTTCCCCAAAGATATTGCATTTTATACATGTATTTGGTCTCGTGTATTCTAATGTCTAGGCAAAAAATACCAAAATCGGTATTTCTTATCCACTGACTCTTTTTATGCACAGCTTGAGAACTGTGACCAACACCAAAAACTTTACAATGGAAAACTGCAGTCTCTACCACATTTGTAGAATGAATGACCAAAAATTTTCAGCACCTAAACTACGTAATACTACTTTCTTTACGCGAATGTCATTTTTCAATAAAACAATGAACGTGAGATATAAGGTCATGAGATGGCATGTCCACACCTTTTTCTACTCGTCGTGTGCTACTCTGGTCCTGTTCAGTTTGTTAGACTGTAGATTAGATTATAAATAAGTCGGTACTCATCCTGTTTCGCATTTTCCCGTGACTCATTACGACGACGCCATATCATTATTCCGTCGCGTCGTGAAGTGTGGACATCTTTGCGACTAGTCACTTTTAATACATGAGCGACTCTGACAGTCGCCGGTGAATAAACCCTCCGACTGAATTTGTAGTACGACTGAGTCACTTGGTGACATGAGACCATGTTCACGACATCGCCCGAGAGTTACCAGGTGTAATGAAATATAATGTTCCCGATACCATATGTCCGCTTCTTTTGTTCAGGGGACATGTCGTGACAGAAGTTCTTGTCTGTTAGTGTCCGGCCTATTGTAGCTGCCGCTTATTCCGTCAGAATCTTTTGTTGGGGGACATCTCATATCGGGGTACATGACATTCTACTACACCGGGTTATACCATCTATATCATGACATAAATGCGATGACATTTATGTCATCGCATGACCTAATGAGAATTGTGGTTGAAAAAGTCTAGCGAATTTCATTTTTTCTGCTTGAATCGACTCAACTGGCTACTGCTTACGATAGTTTGGACACCCACAATTGCACGATTAATCAGTTGCAAATCTCCAACTCCGACGAGACGGCCGAGCCGAATAGTGTTGGCGGAGGGCCCAGCGCATACACAATGCAATGACAACGATATACTCACCATTTTCTGATACATTCGAGCTCCCTGGTATTCATATGCCTCCTCTTTCTCCATACACGTCCCTTTCCTTTTATTCAACTGACAGACAAATAATGTGTCATTATAGAAAAAGTTAATTGTTGAACACTCCCCGTGCAAACACTTGGCGGCACATATAAGGAACGAACGTATTCCCTCGTGCACGGAATCAGGTTTTAGAATACTCCAACTGAATATTACTTTTTGGAAGTACTCTGCCACGATTTCACCTCGGATATTTGAACCCAGCATGTCTGCAGACCTCCTCTTAATTCAATCTATACGGTAACACGTTTTGTTTGCAGCACAGCCAACCGCTTTGTTCTCTCTGGTCGTCTTGTCCTTCTGACGGACGAGAAAATTGCTAAGTTGTCCGAAGCTCAACGTTAATGTCGGTCGCTTTGAGTGGTATCTCGATCCACCAATGGGCATACTACAACTATTTAACGTAGTCGGCTAGATGGCTCCTCCCAAGTGTTCGTCCCGTAATATTCGTTGAAACTGGTTGTTTTACGGTGCTCATTCGGGCGTAATGTGAATGTGATTGCTGATCCGTCACACTGCAACGACATCGTCACGATACTTTCCGATATTGGACAGAATTTCAAAACCTGCGTATAGACAATAATACATGGCGTTGGAAAACGTTCGGCACGTTTGAAATGCTTTATAACTTGTATCGAATTGACCTACGAATACAATACAAAAGTAAACTAGAAGCTCCAGAAATTACCAAGCTATATGCTCAATGATCCACCCAGCAGTTATTGCACTTGAAGCTTCTAAAACATGAGGCACTTTTCAACCATTTATACCCCCCATTGCGCACTTTATTTAAAACCTGAAGTTCTCCACTTGACGTCCATCAGTTTCATTGTATCAGTACATTTGGGCCGAGACACCTTGGGCCGTATTCATAAAGGGTGATCATCGCGCGATTAAGACTTAGACGCGTGTAACATCACTAAATGCACACACTTCCACCATGCATTTGACGAAGTTACACGCGTCAAATCATAAACACCCTTTTTGAATTTGGCCCCTTTTGTTCAATTCAACCTGGCTGTCAGTGGCCTGTTTCATAAAGTGACTTTAAAGCTGAACTTAATAGATATAAATCCCAAGCGGCAGAGGTAGAAATTACGAACAGCCACAAGGCACTTCCAAACTACCTCTGAATACGATACACCCTCTCGGACGGTCACAGTTGGTTTCACTTGCCACCACGCTCTTGAACAGTAAAGATCGCAGCACAGCTGCCAAATGAGAAAAAACGAAAAATAAGCTGTGACGGCACCGAGATTCGAACCCACAACCCTCTGATCGATTCGCCAACCTCTTTCTGTTTGCGCCACATGTGACTACATGTACTTGCATACAACGACGCCGATCTACAATAAAGGCGCTGTGGTTTTGAAGATCTCCATCAGGAAATAAAGCGATCGGAATTGTCGTCATGCAAGCAAGCAGCCTTCGTGGCGCGTACAGAAAGAGGTTGGCGAATCGATCAGAGGGTTGTGGGTTCGAATCTCGGTGCCACCACATCACAGATTATTTTTCGTTTTTTCTCATTTGGAAGCTGTCCTGAGATCTTTTCTGTTCAAGAGCGTGGTGGCAAGTGAAACCAACTGTGACCGTCCGAAAGGGTATATCGTTTTCAGAGGTAGTTTGGAAGTTCCTTGTGCATGTTCGTAATTTCTACCTCTGCCGCTTGGGATTTATATCTATTAAGTTCAGCTTTAGGCAAATGGTACCATTATCACAAAGCATTTTCCATTTGGTTAAAGGTACCATTAGCTTAAAGTCACTTTATGAAACAGGCCCCAGGTCTATTTGAATGTCGTTAAAGACGTCTGTTAACGGTTGCTACATATACCCAAGATCAGATAATAGACGACATAGGCCTACAAGAACAGGTTTCATGATATTAATACAGGCATGCTGAAAAGTGACCTCAAGGACAAATCAGATAATGGCATACATTTTTAGTCACGTATTTCACTATACATGTACAGACTTTATCCGAGAGATGGCGCTGAGTAAGCCTACCAGACGGGAGCTGCCGCTGCAGGAGAAGGTGAAACTGATTACGGAGAGCAACGGAAAATCCCATCGACAGCTTGCTGATATCTTCAAAATAGGACGGACGCAGGTTGCAACGATTTTGAAACGCAAGGCTGAATACCTGGATGCATTTGAACAGAATGCCCCATCAGCGAGAAAGCGGTTGAAAGTGTCAAACGATATGCAAGACGTTGACGACATGACGTGGAAATGGTTTCAGCAGGCCCGTGCGCACAGCATTCCTGTTTCTGGCCCAATGCTACAGGAAAAAGCAAGACACTTTGCCGAAGCTACAGGAAGATCCGATTTCAAAGCATCAAATGGATGGTTGTACAAGTTTAAGACTAGGCACAACATTAACCAGGGGACAATTTGTGGGGAGAGTGCCAGCGTCAATGAAGACACTGTGGATGAATGGAAGGAAAAGTTGCCGTCCATTGTTCAAGGATATGCGCCAGATGACATTTTTAATATGGACGAAAGTGGCCTGTTCTTCCGTGCACTTCCTTGCAAAACGTTGAAAGTTGTTGGCGAAGAAGCAAAGGGTGGCAAAAAATCCAAGGACCGGATAACGGCTTCATTTTGTGTTAATATGGCTGGAGACTTTGAAAAGACACTGGTGATTGGGAGATGCGCAAAGCCCCGTTGCTTCAGTAACATTACCAGCAGCAGTCTCTCCCAGTATCGTGGCACTACAATAAGAAAGCATGGATGAATTCCGACATTTTCAAGAAATGGCTTTACGGGTTTAATGCACGCATGCGCATCCAAGGTAGGCACGTGCTGCTCTTCGTTGATAATGCCCCATCGCATCCTAAAGACCACAGACTGACAAACATTAAGTTGGTGTTTTTCCCGGCCAACACCACATCTCGATTGCAGCCACTCGATCAGGTGATAATCGCGAACATTAAACAGCTGTACCGCAAGTGCTTGCTCCGAGCTGTCCTGTCATCTATGGAGAAAGGAAGTGACGTTTCGAAGATTTCGTCATGTGTGTCGGTGCTTGATGCCTGCAACTGGTTGAACGCAGCAGTCAAAGAGGTGAAGGCGAAAACCGTGAGGGGCTGCTTTGCTAAAGCTGGCTTTTCTGATGAGATCATTGAAGAGGATCCTGAGGACAACATTCCGTTATCGGAGCTCATTGCCGCTACTCAAAGCCATCTCGGGCTTGAGGAAACGATAAGTGCTGAAGAGTTTGTCAACTTCGATGACAATATCGCTGTAACTGATGATGCATTCGAGGGATTTGAACAACGTCTCATCGATATGGCGAAGGATGATACGGCAGCACGTGACAAGAGTTGTGAGGAAACTGACGAGAGTGAACCTGTGGACAATACGGCTGAGGAACCTCCATCAAAACTCCGATCATACAAAGACGCTCTGGAATACATTGCAGAAATCAAACGATTTTGCCTGGAACGTGATATTGGCGATGTGTACGAAGATGTCGTGGTCACAGAAGGGAAACTTCAAAGGAATGCAGCCAAGGCACACATGAACTCTAAGCAAGTGACGCTTGATAGTTTTTTTGTAAGAACATAAACTTATGATTGTAACTAGTGCGAGAGACTGTGAGAGACGTTTGATAGCTTTTTTGTAAGAAAGTAAACTTGTGATTGTAGCTAGTGCGAGAGACTGTGAGAGACGTTTGATAGCTTTTTTGTAAGAAAGTAAACTTGTGATTGTAGCTAGTGCGAGAGACTGTGAGAGACACTGAAGAGCACATATTGTGTATTCTAAAATAATGTGCACACATTTTTTCAAAAGAACCTTTATTTATGCAACTATACATAATTTTATCATTTGTATTTGTATTTTATATTTGCCAATAATAAATAATTGTTATAAATAGAAAACATTGAGTTTTTTTCCTTTATGAATAAAAACTGTGCAATGTTCGTTCATACTGGCCTATTTATGGCAACAGTGCGGTCGAGATGGGATGACATGACCGCAGCGCCACCTGCAGTCCTGACCTAGGATGACCTCCCTAAAGAGGTCACCCCCCTATTAAGGTCAATTTGACTCAGTCCCGAGGGTGACCTGATTAGGGGGGTTCCACTGTACCTACTGAAAATTTATTGTTTGGTTATTTTTTAAACATATCCCGGACCTCCAAGTTTTCAATGCTGTGCAGTAGTAAGCAGTGTGGCTATTCAAATCTTGGGATACGCTGGGGAAGAAGTTCCGCCACGTCACACTCGAGAAGCCGACAAGTTGCATTTTGTTATGTAGGCCCTATTTGCAAGGACAGTGACCTCATATTAATAAACCATAATGTTAATCGTTGCAATAAGGTGTATAATTTACATGCATTGGTTTGAAGAGAGTCGCCATTCATGTATAGTTGGAGGAATTCAGCTGCCGATCTGGGTTTTTTGGCCACAGTTCCCCTCCTAGGCCTATGTATTTCATGTGCGGTTGTACCGTCAAATAGATGAAAATATTTAAAGTCATAACTTATTCAGCTACATTTATGAAAAAGCGTGCATTTTGTACCGAGAAAAATTGAAATATATTGTCGAATTTAGGATACGCTGGGGCAGACACAGCGGGGTACGCTGCGGCAGATAGGCCTCTCCAAAGTGGTGTTCGCTGGGGAAGACTGATTCAACATATGAACTTTTATCAGGAAATGTATTTAAACCCATTTTCAAGCAATATTTGGTACACCCTCGATGTGAGACATGTTACGATGTACATGATATCGATTGAAATTGATATTAGGTCAATAGGGGACCTCCACGTGAAGACTTCACCATTGTCAATCATATTTCTGCCCGTTTCTAGTCGCGCGGTGAACACAATCCGGTCTAGACTGTGAAGAGACGGGGTGGGGGTGGGGGGTCTCTGAACCATGGTCAGATCTGAATGTACCGAAACTTCCTGGCTTTTTCCTCTTTCTACCTTGCCAGTCCTTCATCTCCAACACTGGTACACCAGTTTCACGAGAAACACGATACTGGAGCACGTACTTCATAAAACAGAGGTGCACTTTTAGCAAAAACGGAAGCTGCATGCAAGCAGAGGCAATAAATTCACGCAAACGGTGAATATGGTCATTCAAGGCATATTCGAAGCATTGGCATTGCAGTGATCATATTCAAGGGTCGCACATTACAGAAATTGCGAAAATTATGGGAAAAATATTGCTTTTCAAACGCAGTGCAGTGTATTTCAATTCGGTTTGGTAGAAAGTATTCAATAATATACTGTCTGCCCCAGCGTACACCATGAAAATTTGAAAGTCTGCCCCAGCGTACTCCAGCTTGATATTTCTCCAAACTCGAGAGAAAAAAGCCATGGTAAAACTCGATCAACAGTCGATCGACCTACGGAGCAATATCCGTTTTTACTGAGCGTTAAAAAAGTGGCGATTTTCGCGGCGATAAAAACGCCCGTCAAACCGGCCCTTTAGGCTAGGAATACACTGAACGCGATTTACCCATCGCGCGCGATTTTCGCACGAATCTCTTTTGTTTCGGAGGCATTGCGGCATGAAATAACAAAGAAACAACGCGCGCGATGGGTAAATCGCGTTCAGTGTATCCCTAGCCTAAGGCGATTCTAACAAACGTTTTCATGCATTTCAACTTGCCAAACTTTTTAACACACTGCATGTTGTGCGGCAGTTTTCTAACATTGCAGTCGACCCACCTCGGGCGATGTCGGCTGTTGTTCGCCATCGTCCGATATCGCTCGACGACGGTTGCTGAAGGCAAAGTAATGTCGTTCCATCTATGTGTAAACCCGTCCTTAGTAGGCTGATGTTGAAGTACGCCTAATATGTGGACAAATTTTAACATGAATTCATGCGTGCGGTAGAGCGACGGAATCTCTATGAAAATCGCTAAGCAAATAGAAATAGTGATTGGGTTGCGCGTTCCATATCGAAGATGGCAGAGGAAACTAAAGAATAGAATAAGAATGTTGCTTCAACAGTACATAGAAGTATACGGTATACGAAAACGCCGGTTAACAAAGGCTTCCCGAGGATTTACCGTCGTGAAGCTATTGTTAATTGGCGTTTTCGTATACCGTATACTTCTATGTACAGGAAGCCTAAGGCCCCTATTACATAAAAGTATACGGTATACGAAAACGCCGGTTAACAAAGGCTTCAAATGGATTCACGACCGCGAAGCCATTGTTAACCGCCATTTTCGTATACCGTATACTTCTATGTAATAGGGGCCTAAGGCTTCCGTTACATAGAAGTATACGGTGTACGAAAACGCCGGTTAACAATGGCTTCACGGTGGTGAATCCTCGGAAAGCCTTTGTTAACCGGCGATTTCGCATACCGTATAGTTCTATGTAAAGGAAGCCTAATGCACACTAAGCTTCCCACCTTGAAACACCCATTACACCCTGCGCATACCAACTACGTCATCATTCACTCGCCTGGTAACCGGAAGTGAAGGATCGTGGGCTCTGCATGGACAGAGGTACAATGTACAATGTACAGCAACAAAAAGACAGACAGAAAGACCTGATCAAACTCTGTTACGCCAGTCCAAGAATAAACAATGTACAGCAACAAAAAGACAGACAGAAAGACCTGATCAAAGTGAGTTGCGTCAATCCAAGGATAGACGATGTAAACTTCAAGCAAGGAAAACGGAGACTAAAGAAAAAAAAAGGTGTACGTTTATCTGTCCGTAGAAAATCATACTCAGTCAAAAAGTCTGTGACAAATTCATGTCAAAAAGCGGCAGCAAAATTCAGAAATAAATTAAAAGATCGACCAAGCTATCCCTGTGCTGTTTGTTGTCGTTTGATGTTCAGGTCATCAGTGTATTTGTTTCATACAGACAAGTACCAGAAATTTCAAAATGAAAAACCTGAGGTGGCTAAAACCATGTTTGAAATCGACAACTTGTGTAAGACAGAAGAAGGCATGTTCATTTGTAAAACATGTGACAGAAGACTAAAAGCTGGATGCATTCCAGCTCAAGCCAATGTAAATAATCTACAACTAGATGAAATACCAGATGAGTTGTCAGATTTAAAACCACTTGAAAGAAGGATAATTGGTCAACGTATCCTGTTCATGAAGATGGTAGCCTTACCAAGTGGCAAACAGAAAGCAATACACGGTGCAGCTGTTAATGTACCAACGTCACTTGAACCTGTATGTACAGTTTTACCAAGGTTACCAAGCCAAGCAAATATTGTCCCAATGAAGCTAAAGAGAAAACTTGTGTACAAAGGTCATTATCTGTATGATTACATCAGACCTCAGAAGGTCATGCGGGCACTCATATGGTTAAAGCAGAACAATACTCTGTATAAAGACATTGACTTGAATTTCGATTGGGAAAAGGAATGGCAAGATGAAGACAGTCAGTTATGGAATGCTATCACTCTTGATGAAACTGCAGAAAAAGACATAGACGGACTATCATATGATGATTCAAATACACAAGAATCAAATCATGTTCCAATCCCAACACAAACTGAGAAGCACCCAACAGGAGTTGTAGAGTTACCTGCACCAAGAAACATTGTTACCCTAGCAGCACAAAGAAATTACACTGTACAGAATGTACCAGGTGATGGTAATTGTTTTTTCTCTGCTGTTAATGTAACAATGCAAGGAGCAGGTCTTCAGACTGTGGCACCGGGTGAGCTTCGCAACAATCTCGTTAACTTCTTTAAAGAAACAGAAAAAGATAACTACCAAAGGTTCATTGCTGATCCAACTGACGTAGGACAAAATTCAATAGACGTAGAGTCTGCTGGAGACTTAGATCTAGCAATCGCCCATATACCAGATCCTGCTGATAGACAAGAACAAATGTGGTATAGATACATTGATAGACTTGAACACCACAATGCATGGGCTGATAATGTCTCTATTCAGGGTATGAGTGACATGTTGCACATCGAAATCAGAATACTAGGCACTCTCAATCCAAACCAATTCACCATCATTCGACCTATAGCATCTCAAGTGAATGAAAGTTTACCACATATAACATTAGGCCTGATTGACCAAATGCATTATGTAGCATTGTGTCCGAATGGTGAAGAACAGCCAAGTAGGCCTATCCATCACAGCATGAATAATGAAGAATTAGAGGAAGACGAAGGTGACAAAGTAGCACTGGAAGAACCTGCCAACAGGTGTGGTTTACCTTTAGATACATGTCTTCAAGTTGAGACAAGTGAAGATTTTGATAAGATAGTTTCTGTTGCTCCAGGAGAAAATCAAAAGCCAGTAGCTTTTTTGACTGATGAACATTTTGAAGAACTTGCGAACCCAGACATGTTTCCTCATGCACGAAATACATTTTCTACTAAACGAGACTGTAGACTGACAACAAGGAAGTACTTCAATCAGAGACTTTTGCACTGTGATGGAAGATTTGCAAAGGACGTTGAGTACCTTTGGCATCACAGTATGTTGTAGAAGCAGACCAAGTTAAAAAAAAGGAAGCTCACATAGCTTTAAAACAACTTGGAAGTGTTCTCCGTGGTGGCCAAAAAATTACTGCTGGTATGCTGAAAAGTGCTGAAAACCTCAGGTCGTTGGTCAGAAGGGATGTTGCATTTAAATTTCTGAAGAATGTTCGAGGTACACCTGCCTACTGGAAAAGAACATTGCATGAAGTAGTAGCCATGGTACGTCAACTTGGCATTCCTACTTGGTTTCTTACCATGTCAGCTAATGACCTCAACTGGCCTGAAATCATTCAGACCATTGGAAGGCAGTATGGTGAACATTTCACAGATGATGACATACACAATATGAAATGGGAAGACAAATCAAAATGGCTCCGAACAAATCCAGTCACAGCAGCACGCATGTTCAGCTACCGTGTTCAGTCATTCTTCAAAGATTACCTGTGCAGTACAGCAAACCCCATTGGACACATCAAGGACTATTTCTATAGAATTGAACTCCAAGCAAGAGGGTCACCCCATGCTCACTGCATCATCTGGATAGACAATGCACCTAGAATTGACTGCAATACAGATGAAGAAATCACACAATTCATCGATCAATATCAAACATGTGAGCTGAACGACCTATCTAAGAAATATCAAAGTCACAGGCACTCAAGAACCTGTAGAAGGAATGGTGGCTGTAGATTCCATTTCCCAAGGCCCATCTCACCATGTACGACTGTAGCAAGGAAACCAGACATTGATGAAAACATCAACACAGAACATGTTATAGAATTACTTGGGAAAGTGTATGAAGTTCTCAAGGACTCTGATCTGAACGAAGATGCTTCAATCACTGACGTACTGCAGAAAGCTGGTCTAACAGAAGATGTCTACTTGGAAGCATTGAAGGTTTCCTCATCTGGTACAAACATTGTACTCAAAAGAGAAGTTGATGCAAGGTGGATCAATTGTTACAATTACGACCTTCTCAGTACCTGGCAAGCAAACATGGACCTCCAGTTCATAATAGATCCATATTCGTGCATCATGTACATCTGCAGTTATATGATGAAGAGTGAAAATGTGATGAGTGATCTCCTACGGAATGTAGCCAAAGAACACCAATCAACTGAATTAAGACAACAACTCGACAAAGTTGGTTCAAAGTTCTTAAACAGCAGAGAGGTCAGTGCACAAGAGGCCGCATACAGGCTACTTTCCTTACCACTGAAAATGTCGACAAGAACACATGAATTCATCAACACCAACCCCAAAGGATAAACGAGTTGCAATGGTAAAACCATCTGTTGTCGTTGAAGACATGGATGATGATAGGGAAGACCTCTTCTGTACAAGTATTTTAGAAAGATATGCTGCAAGACCTGATACACTAGAGGGCATGTGTTTAGCAGAGTTTATGGCAAACTATGCTGTGGACAGAAAGAGAGATGATGAAGAAGACAATGATCATGACCCAAATGTCATTGAAGTTGAAGAGCCAAGACAAAGATGTCCAAGAATTACGCTGAAGGATAGCTTTGGTCGCATGTACAAAAGGAAAAAAGAGGCAATCATCAGATTCTTTAAACCAAAAGAAGGAGAAGATAAGTACAGACACATGTTGATGCTGTACTGGCCTTGGCGAAACGAACATGTGCTCAAAGGTGATCATGAGAGCTATGAAGACCATGTACTGGAGGTAAGAGATATGATTACAGAAAATGAGAGAAAGTACACACGTGACTTGGAAGACACTGATGAGATCATGAATGCTCTTGATAATGAATTGCCACAACATGCTTGGGATAAAATTGCACCGACTGTAGAGGCTCAAGAGGCCGACCATAATGCAGAAGGTCAAGTTGTAGAACAAGATGCAGGACAGACCGAAGGGGATAATGTTGATATTCAGAGCAGATCCACCTGAGGAGATAATACAATGTATTCTGAACTAAGCACAAAGTTTACCTCTGAGGCCAACAAGACGTTAATGACTTCTGAAAAATCCTGCGAAGGTATGCGAACTTTGAACCCTGAACAAAGGGCTGTGATATTGAGACATAGAAAATGGTGCAAAGATACCGTCATAGCACTTTAAAACAACATAGAATTACCTGTTTATCTGTTTTAAATGGACCAGGAGGTGTTGGAAAGTCCCATATCATCAAGCTGATACATTATGACACAATCCGTCTGCTACGTCTATCAGGTTACTATAATTTGCGGAGATTTCAACATCGATCTATGCAACGCTACGTCAGACGTTTCAAACAAACTATTAACAGCAATGCATGAGTTAAATCTCAATCAGGTGGTCAATGGCCCAACAACTGACTACGGATCAACCCTTGATCATACATACACTAATATATTAAGTTCCAAATTAACGGTTTATGTAGCAGACTGTTATTTCTCTGACCACGATTTCATCGTTATAGAAATAAAATTACCATGACATATTACTTGACCCAAAATCACAGCTGCATCAATAACTTTTGCTTCGCCATGTTGGGTAGATGATTCGCGAAACCCATTTATGAATTCAAACTGGACATTTACCTTCTGAACATCATTAAACGTGCAGCTCTTAACGCGTATGGGCCATGCTACACTAGGGAGTTTTCGGAAAGCCCCGAAACGCCAACGCGAACGGCAAACCCATAGTTCGATGCTAAGAAGAGACCACCGAACAAAAGGATAAACGTTCGCGTTGGCGTTTCGGGAGCATTGCGAAAACTTCCTAGAGGCTGCACGTGGCCACGAAACCTAACATCGCCATACAGCGGTAAAACAAGGTACCGGTACTAGACTCCGATTAAATGATCCACAAATTCTATCCATCATTCATTTCACATATGGCACCAACCGCAACGTCTACAAAATACCTTAATTAATGATGTCAAAAAAAGAACAAAAGACAAAAATGATACGCGTGCACATAAAAAAGAACGAAAAACAATACAAGAATGAAATGGTCCATTGACCTTGTGCTCACCTGGATGAACGTACCAGAAAAACAAATGACAAATGTTAAATCGAAATATTCCAGGGTCATGTATTCTCGTTAGATGCGCCTGATAAAAATTTGGAGACAATCCAGTTGCAGATATTTTCACCACATCGCTTCGCTTCGCCGTTTCGCTCGCAGTCTGTGCGCGGCTTTAGACGGAAATTATTTCGCCTCCTCAAAATTTTGACTAGGCCTTCATTAGAAGAGACACGGAGACTTGACCACCAGCATATCAAACTGCAATGATAGATATTTTGACTAAACAGGTGCTTTTAGCAACTTTTAATGCCCCATCTATTTGGGGCTGACAATTTACGCCAAAATCACCCAAATCGCCCCAACTATCATCCCTATGAAAAACATGGATTATATGGATGGTTACATAACATTATTTTCGACTTCTGGGGGTCGGACCCCCACCACCTGATCAAATTGAATTGCATGTATTTCAGGACAATTGTCCTACGAGACAAACGACATTAACCTGTCCACCTGACAAAGAAAAAAATGTAGAAACATAATTCAGAAATTCGGATCAATAATTGGATCGTGTGAATAGGCCATTACAATGACATATCATACTACATCTATTTTACCATTATATAGTGTTTTTCACATTGAACTGGCCAAAGGTACTTATACCCGTTGTAGACGATCAAATTTTTCATCCAATTTTCTGAATATGCCTTCATGCGGGTTTATACACAAAGCCCGAATAGGCCCGAAATCTGAATTTCCCAAAAAAATGGATGAAAAATTTGATCATGTACACCGGGCATTACCGGTAGTTCAACTCAGGTGTGTCACCAGATAACATCTACCAAGAGGTTGTCTGTTGGAGAACACTGACTTGAAAACATATTGGGCCAATTTCACAAAGGGTGTTTAAGACTTGACGCCTGTAACTTCACTAAATGCACACTCCCAACATGGATTTGACGAAATTACACGCGTTTAAGTCTTAAACACCCTTTTTGAAATCGGCCCATTATGCCTAGGTCTTTTGCTCGTTCACGGATTGAGCTAAAGCTGGTCAGCCATGACACGGGCTGCCAAGGGTTGTGTCACATTCTTTATTTGGGATCACACCATTAGAGTTTAGTGACAAAGGATCAGCCAAGTACCTTTGGCCAATTCAATGTGAAAAACACTTCATTCCAAAATGTTTCCACCAATTTGCACCGAAAGGCCTCAATGACGAATAAACTAAACAAATCTAATTTCAATAACTATTGGAATAAAAGAACATGGACAATAATTTGCGCTCCCATCCATTGTCAATTTCACTTTCTTTACCAAACTAGAAAACAGCCTTCTTCAACATGCACTCATGTACAATACACTCAAAACAGCAGTTTTGTTTTCAAAGTTCATTGCGTCCCGTTCACAAAACGCATTCGTCTTTCACTCTGTAATACGCCGAACTCACAAAAGCCTACAGGCGTCATGAAATCTGATCACCATAAATAGCCTTAAAGGTGGTGACAGACTGGCGCGTAAGCATTCAACCAATCAGGGAGGCGGTAACACGGGCCGAAACAGCTATTGACGAGTCTGATTTGTGGAACGCCTGCAGGACGCATCGCGTACGCTCCAGTCTGTCACCAGCTTTATAGGCCTACTGTATACTTCAATAGACATTTATATTATTACATCATTTGCTCTGTGTACAACTGCTTATAAGGCGATGATCTTGCCTTCCCGTCCTCACATGTTCGGTAGATGCCAGCGAGATCACTGACGGGATCATTCTGCACTCCGAAGCAAGGTAAGTCATGTTCTGTATTCCAATTTCCCGACATCTGAGGTTGCCGAGTCCTAAAGCCTGCCACATTCTGGACCTCTCTGCTGCCCAAACGTCGGTGCAGATCGTTATCTCGGCCAAGCTCACATGTGCGTGTTTTTCTGCGCACGCACACGCGACCGATTTGCTCGGTGAACGGTCCCCAATGACTTCTTGCTCGGCACATAGCTGCGGTGTACAGCAGGCTTTACACGAACTGCTTCTTACAACGATATTTCTCTCCTTAACTAGCGGCACCCCACACACTCGGACGCCATGCCCCCCCTTCCCGGAATATGATTTAACGCCTACATGCCAGTAGCACCAGTACACCCGGAATCTCTGATTTCCCAAACATTACATGATAAATTTGATCGTGTAGGCTACAGTGCTAGTAGGCCTACCCTACTAAAAATGTGTCTGAGGTGGATGAAAGTTTGCGAATTTTCGACCCCAACCGGGGTCTTCTTCAGGCTGGAACTTTACAATCCGAAACTCTAGAACAGACTGAGCTGAAACCCAAATGTAGACATGAAGTATCCCATCCAAACAGGACGTCCAGCCTGAAGAAGACCCCGGTTGGGGTCGAAAATTCGCACAAACACTCTGGAAATTGCCTTTTTATTTTTCATATATTGTGTGTCAATTTTTGTGCTTTTCATCTCTTTGAGGTGGATGAAAGGTGTTCAAAGGTGTTTTAGGGTGTTTATGTGGTGTGCCAATGGTGTTTTATGGTGATTTTAGGGGTGTGCTGTGGTGGGACCATGCATGTCCTGTGGTGGAACAAGTGGTGTCAAGGGTGTTCAGGGGTATCCAATGGTGGATGCAATGGGCCACCACAGGACACCTGAGACCACCACAGAACACCACTGACTGTGCCACCTCATAGATATAGGGCACATCAGGACACCTCAGACCACCATAGAACACCACTGACTGTACCACCACATAGACATTGGGCACCACAGTACACCTGAGACCACCACAGAACACCACTGAGTGTACCACCTCCACAGATATGGGGCACCACAGGACACCTCAGACCAAAGAAACGAGCAAATCCAAAATGTGATATTCATGTCTATATTACACTATATACAAGGTATATAATTTTGCAACGGATATCATGCCGTATACACCACACCTCTGACTGTTACTCTGACTGTTCCACCACACAGATATGGTGCACCACAGGACACCGCAGACCACCATTGAACACCACTGACTCTACCACCACAGAGATGTTGGGCACCACAGGACACAACTGTACATCCTCAGGAACGCTTCCTTAGTTGCAATATAGTGTAATATATAGTGTAATATAGACATGAATATCACATTTTGGATTTGCTCGTTTCTTTGGTTCTATAAATGAACCTCGCTACCAAAACACCTCAGACCGGCTTACTGTATTTTGCGTAATATTACGCCGATTTAGCGTAATATTACGCCAAGGGAGAATTCATTATTTTGCTAGCATAGAAAGTAGTTCTTAACGCCTACATGCCAGTAGCGCTGAATCGGTTAATGTCGTCCTGGGTACACCTCATTATTACCCTGGGTATTCTGGGTAATCTTTATGTTACCCAGGATCGTCCTGGGTACAAATAAGGTTCCTTAACATTACCCAGTTTGAAATCCGCGCCATTTTCCACTTGCGCTCGAGGTACGGTACTGTCTTATTCTAGCCCACCACGAATTTATACACGTGCATCATGACGTCGTGATTGTCAGCAGCTGTCAGAATGGCAACTCGCGTTAAAGACCGCGATTTACACTCGTATTTGCAATCTATTCCATCCTATGGCACGGATTTTTAAAACTGGGTAATGCTAAGGTACCTTATTTGTACCCAGGACGATACTGGGTAACAAAAAGGACTACCCATGATTACCCTGGGTAATAATGAGGTGTACCCAGGACGACATTAACCGATTCAGCGCCAGTAGCACCAGTACACCCGGAATCTCTGATTTCCCAAACATTACATGATAAATTTGATCGTGTAGGCTACAGTGCTAGTACCCTACTAAAAATGTGTCTGAGGTGGATGAAAGGTGTTCAAAGGTGTTTTAGGGTGTTTATGTGGTGTGCCAATGGTGTTTTATGGTGATTTTAGGGGTGTGCTGTGGTGGGACCATGCATGTCCTGTGGTAGAACAAGTGGTGTCAAGGGTGTTCAGGGGTATCCAATGGTGGATGCGATGGGCCACCACAGGACACCTGAGACTACCACAGAACACCACTGACTGTACCACCTCATAGATATGGGGCACATCAGGACACCTCAGACCACCACAGAACACCACCTGAGTGTACCACCTCATAGATATGGGGCACCACAGGACACCTCAGACCAAAGAAACGAGTAAATTCAAAATGTGATATTCATGTCTATATTACACTAAGGTATATAATTTTGCAACGGATATCATGCCGTATACACCACACCTCTGACTGTTACTCTGACTGTTCCACCACACATATATGGTGCACCACAGGACACCGCAGACCACCATTGAACACCACTGACTCTACCACCACAGAGATGTTGGGCACCACAGGACACAACTGTACATCCTCAGGAACGCTTCCTTAGTTGCAATATAGTGTAATATACAATGTATAGTGTAATATAGACATGAATATCACATTTTGGATTTGCTCGTTTCTTTGGTTCTATAAATGTACCTCGCTACCAAAACACCTCAGACCACCATAGAACACCACTGATTGTTCCACCACATAGATGTTGGGCACCACAGGACACCACTGTACATCCTCAGGAAAGCTTCCTTAGTTGCAAACTGTGTGAAAATTATGAAAGCACTCCAAACTGTTCCCAAATTATATGAAAAACATCTTTTCTCGCATGTTTAATAACGTTTTAATAAAAGATAATCATAAGATATCATAATTCAGAAGGTGAGAATGAAAAAGCCTTATGAAAAACGTTCTCCATTGATAAAAAATCCTGGACTTGAATATTCTGCTTTGTAAATCTATAAGATTCTGGCCCCTATAGACACTAATCATTTCTGATGTTGGTTCCAGTTGATCTGCAATTTTGAGCGAGAATATGGTGCTAATAATTTTGACTAAAAACAAAATTAATGTTAAAACGTAAAACATACACTTGCAGAGCAGTCTCTTCACCTGTCAAAAACTTTACAAGTCTTGACAACTTCACTGTTTTCAAGCAGTTTTATGAGGTACAAAAGGGGTACTCTCCTTAGTGTCCTTGGAAGGGCACGAATACATGTACTTCCAAAGGGCACATATTCCCTCAATCCTTCGAACACTCCATTAGTCCATATGTCCCACCACAAACGGACACCCTATAATGTCCCACCGTACACGAACACCTCACAAGGACACCTCTGAGTCGGTGAGGTGGGACTGTTTCATTTTACCCATTGGGACACCATTGGAAGCACCCAAGAAACGCCCTGTCATCCTGTGTGGTGTTTTCTTGGGTGTCCCTGCGGTGTTCCTGAAGGGTGTTTGTAGGGTGAATTCATAAATATTTTTAGTAGGGTAGGCAGAATTTTTTAAATTTCTCTTCAAAACTAGTTTTCCAAAATTACTTTTTTCTGCATAGGCATCGAAAAAGGTACCATGTTTCCCGGTTTTCCCCGCAGCATTACGCCAGGCGTAATGATTACGCAAAATACAGTAAGCCCCTCAGACCACCATAGAACACCACTGATTGTTCCACCACATAGATGTTGGGCACCACAGGACACCACTGTACATCCTCAGGGAAGCTTCCTTAGTTGCAAACTGTGTGAAAATTATGAAAGCACTCCAAACTGTTCCCAAATTATATGAAAAACATCTTTTCTCGCAAGTTTAATAACGTTTTAATAATATTGTGCTAATAATTTTGACTAAAAACAAAATTAATGTTAAAACGTAAAACATACACTTCCAGAGCAGTCTCTTCACCTGTCAAAAACTTTACAAGTCTTGACAACTTCACTGTTTTCAAGCAGTTTTATGAGGTACAAAAGGGGTACTCTCCTTAGTGTCCTTGGAAGGGCAAGAATACATGTACTTCCAAAGGGCACATATTCCCTCAATCCTTCGAACACTCCATTAGTCCATATGTCCTACCACAAACGGACATCCATGAGGTGGGACTGTTTCATTTTACCCATTGGGACACCATTGGAAGCACCCAAGAAACGCCCTGTCATCCTGTGTGGTGTTTTCTTGGGTGTCCCTGCGGTGTTCCTGAAGGGTGTTTCTAGGGTGAATTCATGAATATTTTTAGTAGGGTAGGGACAGAATTTTTTAAATTTCTCTTCAAAACTAGTTTTCCAAAATTACTTTACGAAATTAATTGATCAAAACTGGCAGTGTTCTAGGCCCAACAATTTTTACAGACTCGGTAAAATGTCGCACTACACCTCCCCCCCCCCCCCCACCAATTCTTGGGCTCGGGTTCTCCAATTGCATGCATTCTCTTTTCAGCATGAACGCGACAACTGTAGTCAAAATCAAAGTCCTCGGCTTAAAAGAGACTAGATCCGACACGGTATTCGTCAAAGTCTTGCCCGAAAATGCCAATCGGGTAGTAACAGTATTCTTAAAGGCCGGGTTTATTTGGCAAGCATGCTTGCCGAGCAGTTCCCTTTTTCGTCCTTATTTAGCAAGCATGCTTGCCATCTAATGCTGAAAAATGTCCCTATTTGGCAAGCATGTCACGCCCCCTAATGAATATTAATCAGGATATGTG
>NMRB01001740.1:39774-50238 GCA_002633025.1 Notospermus geniculatus | reverse complement strand
AATGATACCAAATGGAGTTTCTGAAACTCAGACGAGTGATGTATTATTTGTTGATGCCGAAGTTTTTGCCATTGTACCATATATTTCAACTGGGCGCAAGCACTAAAGAAACCTAACCAACCTCGTACTCGGGTTCCTACGGATTGTGCTAAGCCTATCAGGCTCTGTCACTTGGACACTATCTCTTGATGTGTCTCGATTGAAAGCCTGAGATTGAATACAGTGGCGCCACCAAATAGGCCGGTAGTCTATCATGTTTTGGAGGTACTTCGAAGGGCGTTCGCACTTCTGTAGACCACCATACTGCGGCGCTGTGGTTTTTGTTCATGCAGTTCAGCTTTAAGATCCTGAATGCGAACGACAAACATGAACGCGAGTGACGTCGGTAGGCAGCCAGGTGACAAAGCCACTCGCGTTTGAACGCCGTTTCTTGTTCAGGAATTCCTCTTCCTAAATCTATTGTCCTGAAGGAGGTGTTGAGCTCAGGTGATCCGAATGAATAGCCTTGACAGATCTCCTTATGGAGGTCTTGGCTGTGAACCCCATATTCAATGAATCAATCCAATATGCATGATGTAATGTTTGTAGAGGGGTCAGTTCGGCCGTACTCAATTATGCCAGCAACGCTGTTCCCATTGCATAACTATTCACCGTGGGCAATAAAGGGTGGCATTGCGTCACTGCTTCTCGCCACCCGATTGCGTTCTCGGAAGAGGTGAACGTAGAAACAGGCGATTTGTCGTTTGAACGTGGCATACGAACGAGAATTAAATTGGGTCGCATGGGTTTCGTTTGTGGATAAAACCATGAAATACTTCAATTCCATTTGGCATTACTGGAAACCACTGTGACCTATATATACGATCCTCCGTTGAAATAGTCCGGACCTGCAGGTGGCAGAGTCAGTAAGGTTAAACCGTCTGACCTCAGCGTCGGAGATTATACCACTATAAACTACCATTGTTCGAGACATACGTACAATGCATGCCCAATTACTTAAACATTAGATGGCGTTCACGTTCCTGGTTAATTCACCTTCCTAAATCAGATATACTCGAATTTTTCACGGGAACGACAATGACGTCATTCCCGTTCACGTTTGTCGTTCGCGTTCAAGATCTTAACCTCTCTATTTACTGGAGATAAAATCGTAATGAACCGTGCCACGTACGTGGCATACACCTCAGCACCAACCCACGGGAAGTTGATCAGAACCCAGATGGCAGCGGAATCAAAAATTCACTGCGGACTTTTCTGCAACAATGGGAAAGATGTCTGCAATTCATCTGGATATCAGAATGTGACTTGGAAGTGTCATCTGTTTCTGTCGGACATTGTTTCTGGTGGTCAGATAACATTGGATCCATCCCAATATGGCGACAACAAATTTTACTGTAAATATCAATTAAGGCGGGGGCTACCTATGCCGACTTTATTGACGCTCTTTGAAAACATGCGTCCTAACATATTCATGACAAAAAGTAACTAATTGATGTCAACAAAATGTTTTAGCTACAACGTTTATGCTCCCGTTCTGTGAAAGAATTGTTCATTTTGACCAATTACGATGGAGTTAATTAAGTTATAACAAGTTGTCAAAATTTGAGTTCGCAAACAATTTTGCAGACTTGGGATGCGACACATCAGTTTCCCACATAGTCTGTAACATACAGGCCTGATGCCTGCAGGGCCTAACGTTCCGTTTTTTACGAAAGTACTTAATTGGTATAAACTATTTAATGCCAAAAAAGGCTCGATTTACAGTTTTTGAAATATTTCATATTCCCGACCAACTATCCAAAAAAGGCGGTCGTGTTGCCCTGGAATGCACATATGGCAATAACAGCCAAAAGAAATTTTTCAAATGTATGTGTCCAAAAAAGAGAAAACTTGTTTGGGAAATTTAAAAATTTCCATACCGCTGGCAAGTTACTTCTTTGTTATGTAGATTTGCATTATTCCCGCCCTTTGAGTAAACTCTGTTCGACCACTTGTGACCAAAGCACCAGTGACAGAGCTGAACAATACCGCAGTGGACACAAAAGATTTAGGGTCGGCACGTACACTGAAGATTGGTTTTCGAAAACAGTATACCAGGGTGAGCGGATTTAATCTGAATGTGAATGACAGGTCGCACAAAGGCCAGTTCCGTGGATTGCCACTAGGGAATGAGCTCAGCTATAGGTAGCCCCCCGCCTTAAACTAAATCGCCTCTGTCATGTCTGTAGTGGCCTCTGCAGGCTAAAAGATTATACACGTAGCCTACTTCGGTTTTGACCCATGCCATGAAAAAATACTGGAAATAACAAGACGGCCGAGGTCATATGCAAAGTGCAAGGGTACATGAAGTGCAAGTCTATCCACTTATGTTAACACTTTAATTTATATTGAATTGCCCCGCAGAGTGTCCCCACCGTAACAGGCAGATCATCAGAACTCGAAGTTCCACCAGAGAACACCCAAGGAATAGGATTCGAGGGTCAAAGGTATCATACAATACGGTACTTTACTAAAAAAATGTCGATGAGATTCGCTAGCAGCCACCTTGCCCAAATCAGGTCATCACCATCGGAATGTTCTTCCAGTGACAGATGATTGGTTCTCCCATCTCCCAGTGGGGAAATCACCATGACGATGACCTTATTTTGGCAAGATGGCTGCTCGCCAACCTCATCTATGTATACCATAGTTCATAGCATATCCATACACAACAACATTGAGAAGTCATAGGCCGCAACCACTCCGCCATAACTACATGTACGTTAATATGTCACGGCAAGCGGGGACGACCTTCGGCGGTCCAACGCGATACAGATGGTGATCAGATTCCACGATTGTTGCAAGCAGCTAATTGAACTTTCCGTCATGTCGTCAGCAGCATGGGCAACTGATGGACAGGGCCTTAGGTCCCTATTACATAGAAGTATACGGTATACGAAAACGCCGGTTAACAAAGGCTTCACGGTCGTGAACCCATTTGAAGCCTTTGTTAACTGGCGTTTTCGTATACCGTATACTTCTATGTAATAGGGGCCTTAAGGAACCAAGATTCACAAATTGTCGAAATTTTTGACATAAACACACATCTACACTCGGTAAGAAATCCCAACAATTTTAGTTACAAGGGATTTTCCATTCAGGTTGGGGTTTATCTAAGAGCAGCTGGTGATACGCAGAGGCTTTACGTTTCAGACTATGATACACAACCAAGGCACCGTGGCCATTCACTGACATGAAGGAAAATTTATCAAAAACCCCACTAATGGGCTTTGACCGTTGGAATCTCTGGTTTGGTAATGGCCCACAGATCGGAATCATGTGGAGTATTGCTGTTACCTTTCCTTTTATCTTAGTGAGAAGAAATAGAAATATGTCATTTGATTGATCCCATACATCCAATCTATTGTTCTGAATAAGCCCTTTCGATTCTGCCCCAGCAAGAAAGGGATACTTCTCCTTGTAGCCAGATTCTTTAGTAAAGACATACCAAGGTTTGTGAGTGACGAACGAGGACACTAAGATCAACCCCTCTCTCAGGAGCAGGTACCTCCCTCCTTGGCTGGAGTCTAAGAATGTTTGATTCACCAACAGGTACCGCTTGCGACGACGTTCAAACAAAATATCAAAAACGTATAACCGTGATTCTCTCCCAGTTGGATGATCTGCAAACCTAGCAAATGCCTTATTGGGCGCAGTTCGGTTCGTTCCAAGAATAAGTCGTTGGTATCGTGTCGGCTGATTGGCAGGTAGCTCAATGGTAGCTATCACCTTTCCTCGAATGTCGAAAGCAGCCCAGGAGATCATTTCAGTCTTGCTAGAGAGGTTACTAAATTTCGCAACAATCCGGTCTCCACTTAGGCTGGGATAGTAAAACATCCCCCTCACTAAAAACTCGGAACGGCGTTTGCATTTCAATTGCCCATTAAATATCAGTTCGACTCCACTCACCACAGAAATAAGAAGAAATCTGGAGATGATTATGAAAACATCTCCCAAACAACACAAGCCCAATTCCCTCCCGAGAAAAAAATGCCTCTTACGTGGCAATCTGATCAAGCAGGATCTTGTATACAGGTATTTACTGTCTCCTAGAGTAGAAAGCAAAAGATGCACATAGTTCGCGAGATCATAACAGTAATATTATCAGGGAGGTTTAGCCAGCTTACGTTTTACATTTACGATGACGATTTAACGACGTCATGACGTCATTACAGAGTGACGTGACGCCTTGTGACGCATTGTATTCTGTTTGTCCCTGGTATGTCCTCTCACCACGTGACTTCATTTTACCCTTAGTTTAATATTCATGCATATTATTTCTTTGTTCTTTCTTCACCGCCTTAAGTTCTATGCTTAATTTTGTTTATAAGGGCCACTAATGCTTCAGCCTAGGCCCTTCCTACTTCTGATTGTAACATATTTTTCATGAAATAAATACAAAAATGGTGCGTCATCTAACGGAAGGCTTTCCGTGTATGATAAAATGTTGTCGATGTATCCCATGTTTGTCCGGCTTGTTGTACTTGACTCGATGACGCGAAGACTCGATGGCGCGATGACTCGATGACCGCCAAAATTATTCAATGAAATTCAGCTGGTTATTTCTAAGAAGTTGTATGGATCAACGGCGGAAGTGGACCAACGTAGTGTCCCCAGCTACCGAGAAGTGTAGTGAGGTTGATATTCAGCGTAAATCATGAAATGAAGGGTAGCCTCGAACCAGGCCTATAGCTCCTAAGTCCTTGAGAATTTACTATGGGTCCCTTTTGAAAAGTTGTTTGAATTGGTCTTGTCTCCCTATTGCACACCCCGGAGGAGGTATAGCGGTAATTTTCAGCCCTTTTGAGCAATGATCCTACTGCATGTTCTATGCCGGAAGTTTCCCAATGTGTCAGAGCTGCAACGCAAAAAGTAAATTCATGAAAATGACGAAATGCACCCGGGTTGTTCATGTACTTGATGACGTCATCAGTTTTGTGGTCACTTGCATCTTGGCAAGACGCACGTGACAATCTTGGACAAAAAGTTTCAGATCTTGGAACAAATTTTTACAATTCTTTGATATTTTTTATTATGTAATGAAAATTAAATTTTTGGACTACTTCTTCAAGAAGAAAAAAACAGTTTTGAATGAATTCCGCTGCTTCACGCACAACCACAATCATGCATTCTAAACGCCAATGACGTCATGGCTTTACACTAAAAATGGGAATAGGCATGTGGTTTAACATGTCTGACGATGGTTATAAAAATATGCCAGAGGTGGCTTATTTCATATTCCTAAAAAGGTTGCATCGTAACCCAGTGATTTGAAGTGGAACTCGAATTAAAATAAGGCATGCATCCATCAATATACAGGAAATTTAATTGGCCTTCTTCGCGCCTTCGAGTCATCGCGCCATCGAGTCATCGAGTCAAGTACAACAAGCCTGTTCGTCCTGCTTTCAAAGACATAGGTCCATCGTTTTGCTTGTAATCTTCACTACAACGTGGACATTTACCGATTATTAGATGTGTCAAATTGAAAGCGATTTATTTGATTACAAACGTGAAAGATTTGGCGTTGAATAAATCGTAAGTTTCTTACGCGTAGCAAGGGATTTGCGCGTAAAAAACTCCCGCATAGCCGACGTCATGACGTTTTCAAATTGTAATCGTAAATGTAAAACGTAAGCTTGCTAAAACTCCCTATCATCTCGCCGACTTGATAAAGAAGTTATTCACTGACAATGGCCACGTGGCTGTAAAGAATCGGTCGTCGCTGGCGACGACGTTAAAACTGTCACGTCATGATATTTTGACGTCAGGATCTGTGTGTTGACGCTGTGTTCATGCCGTGACGTGGCTTGACGTTTTGACGGCCAATATGGCGGCATGATCGAGCGTGTCGCAATGAAAATGTGACGTCTACGCGCTGGTGTGAAAGGAATGGTCCGATTATACTCCAATCAAGACAATTATATCATCCGGCTTTCGGCAAATTTCTCCACAACGACCGCGGATCGAGTTTTAACAAATGATAGGCCTACACCAATCAACTTGTCTTTCTTGTGGGTATCTTTCTGCTATCTTCATTTTTGCGTAAGGCTGACATTACGAATCTCCTTCTCCAAACCCATTTCATTTCGCCACGATGTTCAGTGCAGTTAAACTGTTTACACGTACGCGATGCATTGCATATTTCAAAATTGCCGCCATTTCGACCGTGAACACAAAACTGTGCCGGATTTCTAAAATAACTTCTCCCTCCTGTCATATTTTCGCAGGAAAAATGAAAGCATGATTACTCCTGTCCGGAGACAAAAGGATGGAACTATGTGCCGAATTTGACCCAGCCGTTGTGGAGAAATCAAGGCGACCGAAAGCCGTCATAGGATTTGGAATGAAGAGCTGTTGGTCATACATGATACCAATATGGATGATATTGTTTTGCCTGTTATCACTGACTGAAAGGTATTGTTACTTATTGCAGTTTTAGATTGATCACGAAACTAAAATGTTGCCTATAGCCTAGAAATGAAATGGTCCATGGACCATGTGCTCATCTGGGTGAAATATACCAGAAAAACAAATCACAAATGTTAAATAAAATGTCCCAGGCCAGGAAAGACTTGAGTTTGAGTTCCTGGGTAATATGATTGAGGTCAAAATTTCATGGTCAAAACATTCTCGCTTGAGTAATCTATGACATGTGTGCCAGTCCAGTTTCCAAAATGGCCATTTGGTAACCATATATTAGGGGTCCAACTGGACGAAAATGTGCTGTACACATAGAGTGTACCTAGATCCACGATCACATCAAGTTAGAAGATACTAGGTCAAATAGCCAAGAAACATGGCACCAACCAAATGGCAAAATTTTAAACTTTGACATCTGTGACCTTGAAAAGAAGGTCAAATCAAAAACCCATTGCCCCATGCACACTTACTAGATGCACTGATGATAAAAATATTGGGGTTTGAGTTGCAATTTTGGCCACAATCAAATTGGACTGAAACTTGGTGTCATAGGTAAGGTCACTTGACATAGGGGTATACATGTACCAAGTTTCAGGTCAATAGCCCCAGCGGTTATGAAACGGGCCACCAAAAGGCAAAATTCTGAACTTTGACCTATATGACCTTGAAAGTAGGTCAAATCAAAAACCCTTTACACATGTTATGTAAGTATTCTCATTAGATACAACTATGACAAAAATTTGGAGATGATCCATCCATTATAAGTGCAGGAGTTATTGCACTTTTTTCGTTATTGGTTTTGGCCACCTGGTGGCCAAGCCAAGAATCGAATCGGACCGAAACTTGGTGCCATAGGTCATCTGACGGAGCGGTATATATGTTCCAAGTTTCAGGTCAATAGCCCCAGCGGTTACGAAATGTGCCACCAAACGGCAAAATACTGAACTTTGACCACTGTGACCTTGACAAGTAGGTCAAATAAAAACCCGTTATATATGTTATGTATCTACATTAGATACACCTACAATAATTTGGAGATGATCCAGTCATTTTAGTACGTTTAAATCATCTGGAGCTCGATGGGAGGACCCTTTGGTTGTCAGGCAGACCTTAGTATTGTTGGTGATGTCTGGCTATACGGAATTGACATGCGTTTTATTGACAGGACACTTCCAGCCAATCCCATGCCTGTGCCTGTGTTCAATTTCAAATCAAGGCCTAGTTGCATGTTCTATTTCGAACCAAAGTTCAGCTGGTTAGAAAACAATGTGCGTTGGACAGTTCAGAGTGAACCCTAAAGTTTATTGTTGTCCGGTTACTAGGGGTTTGGTTGGCATACGCCCATCGAGCTCCAGATGATTTAAACATACTTTAGTTCAGGAGTTATTGCACTTTTTGTGTTTTTGGTTTTGGCCATCTGGTGGCAAAGCCAGCAATCGAATCGGAGTGAAACTTGGTGTCATAGGTCATCTGACGTAGGGGTATGTATGTACCAAGTTTCAGGTCAATAGACCCAGCGGTTACGAAATGTGCCCTGCTAACGGACGAAGACGACGACGGACGCTGCACCACGACAAAAGCTCACCCCTAGGTGAGCTAAAAATGGCTTACTATTTTCCTGTAGTATGTGCTGCTAACATCGAAAATAAACATGTAAACGCATGTTCACCAGGGGCGCCCCGTCCATCAATATTTTGTCTGCGGACCACGCATATTCTGTAATTTTTCTGTCTACCTTGTTATCTATACATGTAGTTCAGTTTAGAATATGAAATAATAATCGGGTTTCAAAGGTGAAAGACATTGCTTCCTACCAGATTCGAACCAACGGACCCTCGCATGAGGCATCAATCTCCAGCACTAAGGGGCAGCACGCCTTAACCACTAGGCCAAATCCCCATCTTCAAAAAAGATGGTTCAATGGCCCATGTTAAACGAGGCGTCCATCAGTACCCTGCGAGTACTCCAAACAATCTCCGAACCCAAACAGTTTTATGTTATGCGAGGGGTCAGATTAAAGGAGATACAAGTAAAGAATATGAAATAATAATCGGGTTTCAAAGGTGAAAGACATTGCTTCCCACCAGATTCGAACCCACGGACCCTCGCATGAGGCATCAATCTCCAGCACTAAGGGGCAGCACGCCTTAACCACTAGGCCAAATCCCCATCTTCAAAAAAGATGATTCAATGGCCCATGTTAAACGAGGCGTCCATCAGTACCCTGCGAGTGGTCCAAACAATCTCCGAACCCAAACAGTTTTATGTTATGTGAGGGGTCGCATTAAAGAAGATACAAGTAAAGAAATAAAGTAGTTCAGTTCACGTCAGATATGAATAAATAAAGTAAGGTAAACCTACATACCAGCAAGGTACACCCTTAGTCAATAATAAATGCCCAGCTGATTTTCCGGCATATCTCAATGAATATTTTTCATAGCCACGTTTTCTTTTCATACGCATAATCTAGGGCCACTAGGACACCTTTTAAGACCATAAAACTTGAAATCATTACACAACTGTGTTTTTGGCAAAAGTTTGAAATTTGGCCAAAATATCATGTTTATTTAATACTCACTTGTTCGGGTTGAAACTGGCACTGTTTTGAAGCCAGTCTGTTTCTGGACAATACAATTTTTTTAAATTCAAAATTGAGCAACTTTGTGATGATTTATGATGATTTTTCTGTGGAATAAAATCCCCGCAATGCCAGTTGACTCCAAGCCACATTTTATCAATATCCCGATCACGTGCTCTAATTCAGTAAGTCTATTGAAGGCCTATTCAAACCGGGGCCTATTCAAACATTTATGTTGATCCCAATAACAGGTTACGCAGGTGTTTATGACTGTCACAAGGCCTGCATCAATGGGAGTTGACTACGATTACCCAGTGCAACTTACACCGGTTTGTCAGTCACCAAGTTGGCCTATTGTGAGAGACACGATTCATAATTTCACAAGGGGCCTATTACTCCATGTCAGTCGCTCCTTTTGTGGTTGAGAGGCTAATAAATATTCACGACTGAGTAATGCTAAAACCCTGTGCCTTGAGTGCCTGGAACGAATGGCAAGAACTGGGAAAACCATTTTACAAAATCATCTGTAACTTTGCTTTAAATGGGAATTTTAGCATTCCAAAAATTTTCATGTGTCAGGAAACAGATTGGCTTCAATACACTGCCAGTTTCAATCCGAACAGGAGATTATTAATGAAACATGATATTTTGGCCAAATTTCAAACTTTTGCCAAAAACACAGTTCTGTAATGATTTCAAGTTTTATGGTCTTAAAAGGTGTCCCAGTGGCCCTAGTTTATGCGTATGAAAAGAAAAAGTGGCTATGAAAAATATTCATGGAGACATACCGGATAGTTAGCTGGGCATTTATCATGTTTATTGTTGACTAAAGGTGTACATGTACATGGAGACAGTCACTTCTCATGAACACTACAGCATAACCAATGTAAAATAGTCCGAGAATAATGTCCTAAAAGAAATGTTTCCGACTTGAAGTCCGAATACGGAAACTGAGGGCGTCCGTATTGGGATGCATAAAGCGCGGGTTGTCCATGTATGCGTATTGCGTGTGTATAGTCCGTTTACGGAAGGGAGCAGCAAGGCTTTATTCGCTTCTAGGTCGATGATTTGGAAAAATGGATGCACCCCCTCCGTAAACATGGTAAACGGTACGTCCACGTAGGTTACTAATATGCGTTGGAAGTGAATTGGAAGTGGCTGGCTTCCCTGAACCCCAAGAATTACTACCAAACGCTACCATTCAAATGCAAACGCTGTACCGTACCCTGAAGGTCTCGGTAGGCTCTTCGCAGTATAAGTAACATGTCTTGTTAAACCTTTCCAACAATGATGGCGGTCTAACAACAGTTATCATCATCATGACCGTATTATATGACGTGAACAAATTCATAGCATAATAGCCGCTGGCACGCTAAGCTGGTCAAGCGGACCATTAAAGCTGACGTGAACGAACAAAAAGCCCCCAT
>NMRB01001740.1:18429-38885 GCA_002633025.1 Notospermus geniculatus | reverse complement strand
AATAGTGAGGTTAAGATCCTGAACGCGAACGGCAAACGTGAACGCGAGTGACGTCAGTAGGCAGCCACGTGACTAACCCACTCGCGTTCGAACGCCGTTTCTTGTGCAGGAATTCCTCTTCCTAAATCTATTGTCCTGAATGAGGTGTTGGGCTCAGGTGATTCGAATGAATAGCTTAGACAGATCTTCTTACGGAGGTCTTGGCTGTGAACCCCATATTCAAGGAATCAATCCAATAGGCATGATGTAATGTTTGTAGAGGGGTCAGTTCGGCCACGCTCAATTATGCCGGGAACACTGTTCCTATTGCATAATTACCAACCGTGGCTAATAAAGGCTGGCATTGCGTCACTGCTTCTCGCCACCCGATTGCGTTCTCGAAAGAGTTGAACGTGGAAAGAGGCGATTTGTCGTTTGAACATGGCATAGAACGCGAATTCATTTGGGTCGCATGGATTTCGTTTGTGGATGAAACCATGAAATATTTCTATTCCATTTTGCCACCCTGGAATACCACTGTGACCTATATATACGATCCTCCGCTGAAATAGTCCGGACCTGCTGATGGCAGAGTCAGTGAGGTGAAACAGTCTGACCTTACCGTCGGAGATTGTACCAATATGAGATAGCATTGTTCGAGACACACGCACAATGGAAGCCCAGTTACTTAAACAATAGGTCGCGTTCACGTTCAACCGTAATTCACTTCTTAACCAAATAAACGCGAATTTTTCACGGGAACGACAATGACGTCATTCCCGTTCATGTTTGTCGTTCGCCTTCAGGATCTTAACCTCACTAATGAGGCGAAACCGGGAGGCGAAACACTGACATACGAAATACTGACAACTGTTACACCGGTATCGGCTCCCTCTGCTCCCCTCTGGAATTTTATAATCGTGATGTAATCATACAAGAAGAGATGTGGTGATGCCTATCATACCCTCCTCGCGGTGATTCCGTGCTCTACTGACGAATCACAATGAGTAAGCTCGATCACGAGGCTGTGTTTTTCATGGAATTTCAATGAGGAACCCGCAAACTAACGCCACGACGTGGCGCTGTCAGTGTAAGACCCGGAAGTCCTATTTTGTATCAGTATTTCCATTTACTTCTTGCCCCCAAATGAGCCACTCTGTTTGGTTTGATTTGATTAAATTACACGGCCCTGTTTCATTTTCAATGTTCTCCATCACTGCTTTGTTTTGTCAAAAATGCCACAGGATGCCATTACATGTATTGACAACGTCTTTTGGGGAAAATCCCGCGGAAAATTGTGTAGAAAATGTACACAGATGTTTTGACGTCGCGACGTCAACAGCGAAAAAAGTGACGTCGGTACATCATTCGGATCTTATACTCGTTGCGCCATCTATTGTCACGCGGGTTCACCATACAAGTACAACACGTTAAAGGGGCACAGTATTCCTTCCCTACCCAGCGTTAAACATACCCGCGTTAAGGGAGACCTCTATTGGCAAGTTGTTAAACTACTCATGTAGAGTCACTTTCGTTCCTAGGGTACCCACGTATTGTAATCATACATTCTCCAACACTGAGGCGAAGGGCAGACCTACGGTATTGGGGAATAATGCAATCACCGCCGGTGGCGCCGACTGTCGACAAAAAAAGTGGCAATATAGCCAATGGAAGTGACCAACGGACGTCATTGGCCCACGTCAGCTAGGCCATTCCGATTGGTCAGAATGTGGACCAAATAATATAGCCCATTAGGCCTACATACTGCTATCCCGCCGAGGCTCCGTCAATTCAATTTACGGTTTTGGAACAGACAAATCAACTTTGCTGGTACCTGATTAAACCAGAAGTTGAGAATTAATTGAGACTTGAAGAGGACGGTCGATTGATTACTCTCCACTTGTGAAATCAAAATGTCAAACGACATCACGCCATGAACACAGCGTCAACACACAGTCGTGACGTCAAAATGTCGTGGCGTGATAGTTTGACGTCGTCGCCGCCCATCTGTCGGCCAAACTGGCCGATTCTTTGCAGTGACGTGACCATTATGACGTCAGTGAGGAAGCTCTATAGTACAAACCTACAAGTATGCAGGGATTCGTTTTAGTCAGTGATGAGGAAGTAAGCAATTCCAACTATCCATCGTAATTGGTGAAGATTTCTTCCCGACCAAAACACGACCGCGCGTCGAGAATCATTCGGCCAATATCCTCAATAACCTGAACATATATCTCAGCTGGGAGAGCTGAATCCTGATCAATAATGGCGATATGGATGACAATGGTGACTTATTTTCAAGACAGAACCGATTCCTTTACTCTATACCTGCTGAGCGGAGAGTAAAAAGTGTTGTATGATGCGACGGAGTACAAGTACTATCACACTGACGTGCATTTTGTATGTAGGCTATCACATTTTTATGAATAAAATGGAATAATGTAGCAGAAAATAAGGTCAATTTTGTCTCAGGCATTTTGTCCCTTTCCATTCACGTATCTACTGATTATCGACGCAATAGCTAATCATTTGGCGTGGAAGCGTGTCCGCTAGTAAGCAATTTGGATAATATAATCGGCTTGGTGTTTTTTTTGACGAATTTTGGAGCAAATGACGAGATTATTTTGATGCATTTTCATGCTGGTCCTCTGTTCTCCAGGCCTTTTGTATTGTAGGCCTATAGTGGAGCGGCTGTAAAAGGCAGGGGACCAGTGTTGCACAGTAAAAATGGTGGACATTCGTTTCATCACTTGAGAAGTTTGACGCGTTGTGATACCTTCACTAACCTTTCATCACGTAAGGTACCGTAGGCCTACCATACTTCAACTCACTCTTTGATAACTAAGATAATTCAAATACGTGAATTCGAACAGTCTTGTTGGCCATTCTTCCTGACTGGTGTGTACACTCGCGAGCACTGGGCCTGGTGTACATCGATCGTGATGAGCCTGCTCATCAAGTTGACAGGTTCATGTACTTCTTCACCACAAAAAAAGTTGAAGCTCGTGCCTATTACATAAAGGCAAAATCAAGGCAGTGAGAGACATCTGGTGGCAACACATGAAGTGTATCCCTCAGTATGTTCATCGTTTGCAGTTAAAGCGAATGGCTCGCGGGGTTTGTTTACATTTTTGGTGGTACGTTCCATAGAGAGTGAATCTAGCCTCCAGGCAAGCCGTGCTCCAGCCATATGCAACACCTGTGCAAATATGCGAATGTAAACACTGGGGACGAGGTTCCATTAAAAATTTGTTAAAAAGGGTTAATGACGTTTTCAAATTTGGTAGGTCAAGATGTACATTTTGTACTATTCCCATTGATTTTGAAGCGGCAGATTTTGCAGAATACTAGTACGCCTCCGAAGTTTGGCTGTCTAATGCATTTCCCATTAAACTAAAATCCTTCTTTTGCCTTTTTCTCAAAATGCTGCTTGATATCGATGACCAACTGTCATGGCGCGACAACAAACCCCGCGAGCCATTCGCTTTAAACCTTTATGGTTGATTCCTTTATGGTACTAGGAAACAGGCTTTCTATATCTGAGTTTGGGGGAGGGGCAAATATAGAACTATCACAAACGAAAGGTGACATGGAGATGGAATCAGAGGTGTCGCTTCGATAGGGAGAATATTGTTTTTCCCTCATCTATGAACTACCGACATTATCCTACACAGGATGTCAACTCGTTTTGGATACTATGTGTAGTTAATCCAAAGTGAGATGACGTCATGTGTCCATGTGATCCATCCTGGGAACCCAGGGCATTTCCACTCTGCATACCGCGTTACAATGCCCTGGGGAAACCCACCCCGTTTCGGTGGAGTAGAGGGACGTTCCCTCATGTGTACTCGCCAGTTGGTAATTCACAAATAAACCATGCAGTGCAGTGGGGAAATACCACTTGATGTAACAACCAGATAGCGCGCCTAGTACTACAACGTATGCACATAGATGTGGTGTTGCGAGTTACCGGATACCAGTCTGGTAGCACTGTATCTCATTCCATAATTTATGCATGCTGTCGAATGATAGCTGCCCCACACACCATGAACTGGACCATACCTTCGTGTTTTGAACCCGTCGGTACTTACCCATCATCTAGATAATCCATGAGAATAATTTTTACGCGAAGTTAATGCAGGAATATTTAAAAATCCAGCGAGTTTGTCAGCGAATCGAGGAAATGAATTGAGGACATGAATTGTCGGGGAATATGACGACGTTAAATGTTTAGTAATCGGCCTATGGCCAAGTTCATACGGAGTCGGTTCGATCTTGATCGAGAGCAGCTCACTTGCTTCTATCCATCCAACTTTTGCATCAACGTAGTTGGATTTCCCTTCTTTTGATCGCGCGCCACCATCCATTTGGGTCTGTTTTCCCTAAACGGAATCATGGAACCGTCTATTTTATCGGAGAAAATACACTTACTACATCATATCTCTCATGTTTCAGACGTATCGTGCGGATGTTCCTGTTTTGGTCAAAAGTGGCCTTGTGTGGTCTCGTGAGTCTATAATCATCGTCACTCACTCCATGATGCATTTCCAGCTGTAGCAACCTGATGACGTCATAATTTTTATTCAAACTCGATGTACAAATTTCATGCATTTCAAAGCCCATATACTCCCAGTGATTAGCATATTTTGTTTTCCTAGCGTGAAAATAACTTACAACGAACACCCCCAACGCTTCGTTTATGATAAAGGGTGCGGAGGTTTTTGGCATAGGCACCTCTTGTTGCCGTATTGAAGGTCGCGTGTGTAAGTTTTGAACAATCAGAAGAACCTGAAAGCGATATTTCACCTCGTTTATAAATATGAGAACGGGATATTTCGCCACATGGAACAACCACAACAAGGGCCGACCAGGGTTATCCCGCAGAATTTTGATCGGCAGTTGAAACTGAAGAGTTGAATTGTGGACGAAAGCATACGCCATTTTCCCATTCTCAAGTTTCCGGTGTAGGTCGTAAACGTTCAAGGACATTGCTGACCGCGTGGACGCGAAACAATAAAAAACAAATCTTAACATATCCACGGTGTAAATAAAGAGTCTGATTGCACCAGGAGGATGAATTACCTTGCATTTTTCTTTAGGCGGAGGAGGGACATTTACAGTCAATTTCCCGCGTGATAATTGGTACACTCGTATTTCTTTAATAATGACAAATTTTCTGCGGGTCTTCCTGACAACAATATTCAGGAGATAGTCAAGGAAGCTCCGGAAATAGACCAAGCGGTTACCTTTATATGAGGAAACATAATAGGAAAAATTATATAATACCCGATAAGCGGTTTTTTGACGCGGAGTGTACACCAGGATTCTCGTCCAAGGCACTGGCTGCTCTACGTAACGTACGGTTACAAATGGCTGGATCAGGTGAAATGAAACAAAGAGATGTATTTCCGTTGATCTGATTGTTGGAATAAACGACATTCGATGACGTAAACTGTACTTGTAAATTTTGTTTACCTATGAAGAATAGGAGGTCAAAGGAGTCGGTGAAATGCTCATTCGGGAGCCCTTTCAATCCCTGTGAGATGTAGCGAATCGGTCGTGCCAGCATAGTGGTCTGAATACATGGTCGATTGCCGCCATCTTGTACATACTAGTGTTGATTACATCTATGGAATAATAAGCTCTCAAAAATGCATTTGCACGACCGCCATAGCTTCACTTTGTTGGATACCTTTAACATGCGGTCAACCGCAGATTTAGGCCTGTCTAGGGAACTAATTCACTAAATTACATAAATTTGTAATTTGAAATGGGGGAGGGGGCGTGAAAATGTCTGTGTATCACTTTTAATTGACGCGCCCAGCTCCCTTAAGCATAATTTATGCGTCAAAGTATGAACTAGGCTTTATGCTGATGTCAGGCCGACTTCGATTGTAACTCGACACCTTACTCGAGTTGAAAATCTGCCACCGGTTATGACTTAAAGAAACACAATGCGCATGCTTACCCGGGTTCGGAATCGAATTCCAAAATTAGAGGAGTCGTTGTTGTTGTCAGTTCAGAACGTCTCTTTCCAATGCGGCCGTTCACATCAATTTTTTAGCGGGCCTTTGACAAAATTCAATTGTAATCAGCTGATAGGACAAATGAAATGAAGATATGTTTCATCTTTGATGAAAATAATGAGTATTTACCAGCAACGATGAATTTGTACACCAACATCCCCTGTTGCCATGGATGATTGCTATGTTTATGCCTTGGCCCGAGTACCCGAAGGTAATCAGGTATCACCATCGCCATTTACTGCAGCTGAATCGGTAGATGTCGTCCTGGGTAACCCTAAAGCTTACCCAGGACCAACCTGGGTAACTGTAAAAGTTACCCAGGACGATCCTGGGTAAACTTTAGTGTACTAAAGTTTACCCAGTTTGAAATTCTCGCACTTTTACACCTGCGGTCGAGGATCTTGAAAACGGCACTTAGTCATACAATCAGTGAACGAAATCCATCAAATCGGCAAAAACGGCAGCTGATAACGTCACTCGTGTAGCTGCGGAGGATTTGCAGATATTTGAATTCGATCGCATCTTATAGGGACGGTTAGTTCACATCTAAAGGTCGAGAAATCAAAAAGAAACTGGTTAAGTTCGTGGAAGGAAAATACGAACTGTTTGAAGGGGTAAACGTGACGTCAAACTGCAGTGGCTAGTTCGGGATGAACTTATATGCACTGGCGCGGGAAATTGCCAGCGGCGCTGTGGAGGCATGGGCACCTGTATCGCGCGAATTTCAAACTGGGTAAACTTTAGTACACTAAAGTTTACCCAGGATCGTCCTGGGTAACTTTTAGGGTTACCCAGGTTGATCCTGGGTAAACTTTAGGGTTACCCAGGACGACATCTACCGATTCGACTTTACTGCATGGTTGTTCCCAAAACCGAGGGTAAAAGTGCTCCTGGCCCTGTTCTGTTTTTCTGGCCAAAGCAACCATTAGATAAACAGGGCCTTAGGAAATTTGTTGCAGAAATACACCTTCCCAAATTCACTCATTTTACATAATCTTACATCATCTGGTTGATCTGGGCTACTGACCTAATTGCATCTTGCACCCCTCTGGTTATAAGTGAGCCATTCCAATCCTCTAAAGTGTATCAAGGTAAGGGGGAATGCATAATGGCTACGGCCCAAACATGCTACAGCATTGTAAAACCGTTATTATTCATCGGATTTGAAAATTTAGAAGTGTTTTTTGATATAACAAAGAATTCTCTGTTCGACTGCATAACTTTTCGGCAAAGCAACAGCATATTTTCCATTTTGTTATAAATTAGGCAGAGAAGGAAAACAATAGGATTGGGAGTTACACAATATCAGCTCTCTAAATTGGACCCCTCTGAAACGTGTTTCACAGGGGTCCGATGGGTCGGTGGAGCCAAACGGATGAAAAGGTAGTGACGCCCAGGCTTCAACTTCTTCACGGACGGGGTGACTTGACTGAATCCATGATGCCTTCAACACGGTGGAGATTCCGCGTGCCATTAGAAGCGAAGCACCTCCACAGCATCACAGACCTACCACCATGCATGAGGTCCAATGATAGATCCTTGAGGAACGCCAGTAAAAAGAGTTCATGCTGGACCGAGTCCCATTAAGATCACCAAATTGTTGGCGAGAGGAAAGGTAGGACTTCAACAATGCAATTACAGAGTAGTCTAACGCATAATGGCCTAATTTGTACAGAAGAGTCTCATGATCAAGTGTGTCAAAGGCTTTTTTTCTGATGTTTGGTTAAGTATCGAAGTCGTTGATAGGCGGTCGAACCTGATTAATTCCACCCTTCATAAATTGTTTATCATGGGGGAATCCCCAAGTGTTCTGTTGGTTTTGGAATCTCCGACTTTTCCATTAAAATGGGACTGAACAGTGTTTCAAGTCAAGGAATATGACGGCGGGGGATAAAAAACCGAAGCATTACGAAGGTAATATAAAGAGAATTTCAAGAACTTTCATTTCACCATATAAACGAACTGGTTTGGGGTCGCCAATCTGTTCCAAATAAAATAAATTTGATCAGTAAAAACAGCTCCAAAGAGCACTGCTTAACCATAGTTGATGACGTCATCGCTTATGGAAGAAAACTAATTGTAATGCTTCTGCGCCACGACGAATCCTGGTCCCGACGGGCCTAATAAATTTGCAATCGACCTAACGTTGTGCGACTCGGATTATCCAAAAGTTGGTATGTTTCAGTTAACCAATGAGTGACCATATTCATACCCTACATGGGCGCTGCCATTTTGAAAACGTCACATGATCACAAGTCACATGACTGCCTGAACTTCAATATGCTCCAGTCGCAGGATACCTGAATACGGTTACGATTGATGTATTTGATGTATTTGATTTTTCCGTCAGGGCCGACGCTATAGCATTATTGGCCCTGGTAAGTACGGAGGAGGCCATCACAAGCTACTCATGTTCCTCACTTGGATGGGGTCTTTTACTTGCCCTTGCAAAGACACAAGGTACAAGGCACCACGGCTTACTGTCCCATGCGACGGACGTGAAGAGCCGGGAATGAAATCCCATATGGCCCGGGCTGGATTCGAACCCGGGACCTGCCGCTTGCTAAGCGGACGTGATAACCACTAGGCTATCAGGTTACGATTCCGCCGTGTCCAGATGCTGACTGTTCCACGATGGGCGCACACAATCTCAATTTTGCGACTTGACCATGATTTCTTCACTTGATGCGGACTGTTTCATCGTGGGGCAGACATCGTAGTGCGACCTGACATCAGCATAAATCTCATATCACACGATCGTAAACTTCAACTGAAACGAAATGCTCTCGTATGCCTGGAGCCGTCTTTGGGGAGCGTTTAATATGAAACAATGCACCATCGGCGGGGTTGAATAAGTAATGAGTCGAAAAGCCATCGTTGATACTCGGGTGAAAGGTCGCAATTTTCTCTGTAAACGTTTTTTCTCCAAGGCCCTTTTTTACGAAACCATCCTTAGGGTGGAAAATACTTGTAATTCCTGCAGCAATAAGCCTCGGAAAACAAATCACGAACAACATACTGGAAAATGTACTGAAATTGAGAACGGCACGACCACCACGGCAGTATCTCAAGAACTGCCTCAGCGAGTATTTTGTTAGCCGGTAATTATCCTTGAGAAGATACGCAAGCAGATATATTCCTTTAAAACTATAAACATCCCTAGTGATAACTTGTGCTGGGCTGGTCAAAAGAAGGAAGATTCCATTTTTAACGACAAAATGAACGCGACCAGTTTCGTTTGACAAACTGATGTCGCCGATGGTGGCGCCGACGAAACTTCTAACGCAATACACGAGGACTTTCCCCTCATATCCTACACTTATTTTAAAGCCTACTCCTCGGGAAACGCATTCATTTATGCTAGGTACAATAACGTACCCTTCAAATGTCCCCCTTTTAACGTCAAACAAGAGACAGGTTTGTTTTCGTTGGATAGAAAGATAAAACACCATGTAACCCAAATAAATAGATGGCACACAACTTGAGATTTCTTTGTAGAAAGACGTCTTGTACTCTATTCCAAAGTAACTACCTTTGTAAGCATACACAACAACATTCTTTAAGGGTGTGTCTTTTGGCATTTGAATCTGTACTATCTTCCCCGATGCACAGACCGGGAACCATGAGTCATGCTTGGCTATCATCAGCGGTGGTCGGAAAGGGATCACCTTTCCTAGTTTATACTTAATCCTCGCTGGCTCCTTCAAGAATCATTTAGACAAGATAGAATAACGAGTCACATTATCATCAGAATTCCTGATAGAACACCGCTGGACAGGCGGATTCGAAAGGTAACTAAGTGACAATATATATATTTCAACCTCTCGATAATAAGGGTCTCTACTGTACTATAAGTTATACTATCCACTTTCTGTTCAGTGAGTTTCATTGTTTATCAGTTCTTTGGGAAGTTTGACCTTGACCTCTGACCTTGACCTTGACCTATGATCATGAGGGTTATTACATAATCGAAATTGGCATCCTAAATAACTTAAATATGGGTTTTATCAAACCTCCACTGCTACCACAGACAGAGACTTTTCAAATTATCAAGTTTGACCTTGACCTGATCATCAAGGTCATTGCATAATCGAAATGGGCATGCTCAATAACCTAAGTGTGGGTGATATCATGTCTTTACCTCAACCACGGGCAGAGATATTGCAAATTATCAAGTTTGAAAATATCAAAATCGCATGATATCTCAATCACCCGGACACATGATGCTGAGAATTTTACCGCAGTCCTGTCCTTGGATAAGCAGGCATGAATTTAGACTTGTTTCATGTTGATCAGTTGACAGTGTGGCAAGTAATCTCAAAATATCAAATTTCGTGATATCGAACGTCGATATCACCATGACCCAAACATCTCAGATCAAAAATAATCAGCTCATTTGATTTCTAGGGTATAAAAACCTAAAGCATCGCGCACACGAGCGACTAAAATGGGGGCGACTACCGATGCGACTACTAGGTCGCATGCGATAATTACCTTTGAGGTCGATCAGTGATGTCATCCGCGACATCACTGATCTCCCAGTGAAGCATTTGTCGCAAACGAGTCAAAAAAAACTAAAACAACTAAAAATATGTTCAGTCGCTCCTGTAGTCGCAAGGCTAGTCGCCTAGAAAAATCGCTCGTGTGCGCCATGCTTTAGGGTAGAACTTGTTTCTATTGCTCTAGGTGTTAACTGGTTATAGGAGCCGATTTGTGCCATCACTAAGATAGTGATGGACAAAATATCAAGTATGATATGATGATTACTTCAATGATGGAGGCATCTGAGCTTGAAAATGGTTAGATCACTTTTTCTGCCTGTTTCTGCCTGTAAGTGACGCTCCTCTGTTTGATAACTCATTTTTAAGTTTCTGAATAGTCCACTTTCCATACTCTGCCATGTTGCAAACAGTGACACTAGGACTTATAGTACAGCAGAGCCATCTGGAGGTTTAGTTTTCCCTGGATAGCCCCATTGTACAATGCGGGATTTCAAAGTTGGTGTTGGTGTTAGTGTTGGGTGTCAGTGTTGGTGTTTGTTCTACCCAGACCCCCAATCACTATGGCAAGTGTTGAAACCGAGTGTAAACACTGGTGTCAACAACCGGTGTTTGTGCTACACCGCCGGGTGTTTGTGGATGGTGTTGATCTGAAGCCCAAAACACCAGGTCACAGTCAACACCGATGTTAACTGGGTGTTAACACCGGTGTTGACCTTGGGGAATCCCCAGATTTTGATCAATGTTGTTTGGCTGGCTGTGGTTTGGTCAAATTTCTTTGACTTCGCAAGTTTTTATCAGGTAAGAAAGATGTCCTTATTTGGTGTCACCTAAACTCCCTACGCAGCTGTGTATCGCGCCCCCTTCGGTTTACTCGCTCTCCACAACTGCTTAAAGCTGAACTGCATGAACGAAAAGCCCCCATGCGACGAGCAAGAGAAATGCTAACGCCCTGCAAACACCTCCAAACGAAGGCTCAGAACATGATAGACCCAACGAGGTCAGGAGGGCGCCACCTTATTTGTCTTCGAGCTGTCAAGGTGTCAACATCCTCTGGTGAGCTCCTGCTGAACACTTTTTTTGGAAGAAAAAAGTTCGACCCAGCTGGGAGCGAACCCGCGCCATGTTATCTTTGCTCCACCGTCTTCCCCATTCGGCCACCGATCATGTTGGTAGGCTTCCTGAGTTTTCTCTTATTCATAGTATTATTACGCAAGTCGAAGGCCTACGTCTATGACAAACATAAATGATGTCCTTGTCAGCTGGCTCGTTGGCCGAGTGGATAGAGTGGTGGATTACAGATCAGAAGGTCGACGGTTCGAATCCCGTCTAAATGACTATAATTTTTTTCTTTGAGTACTGTAGGAGGTATCCGGAGATGTTGACAGCTCTGTTGCCCAAAGACAAATAAGGTGGCGCCCTCCTGGCCTCGTGGGGTCTATCATATTCTGAGCCTTCGTTTGAGGTGTTTGCAGGGCGTTAGCATTTCTCTTGCTCGCCGCATGAGGGCTTTTTGTTCATGCAGTTCAGCTTTAACTTCGTAAGATTCGCCGCGTTCGGTCAACAGATGGCGCTGAGAGAGTCGACCAATGAGAGCACCGAGCAACCGGTAACCAAGCTGGCCTGAGACAATTTTTCATTGGCCGAGCGATTCGTAGCCATGGTAGCACAAGAACATCCGTTGCCAACGGGCCAAACAGTTCTGAAAGCAGCGTGCTGATAGGCTGTAAAACTCGCGCCAGGCCCAGACGCCATCTGTTGACCAACCGCGGCGACTTCCACGAAGTAAAGCAGTTGTGGAGAGCGAGTAAACCGAAGGGGTCGCGGTACACAACTGCGTAGGGAGTTTAGGTGACACCATGCTTTAAGCCTATATTTTTGCCTAAATGGAGCAATTTGGTTCAGATTCCATTCCTTAACTCGGAAAAAAAATGACAAAATCATGAGTTGAAGAGATCGCACGCTATCATTCTTTGCCAGGCTCAGGAGTGGGACAAGTAAGTGGGCAGGACATTACTGTTTCTGACCATACTCCCACCCCATTATCTTCAACTTATGATTTCATTTTTCCGAGTTCAGGAATGGGACACGTAAGAGGGAGTTTAGAGTAGGCCTATGAGTTAAATGCATCTTGGCCTAAACTGACACCAACTTTGAAATCAAGCTGTGGTGGTTACCCCTTGGGGTTGAATGTTAACACCAACAGAAACCCCTTTAAATTTTATTAGAATAAACACCAGTTGCTGTTTAGCTCAACACCCGGTGTTGAGGTTAACACCCAACATCAACACTGAAATAGGCTTACACCAACACCAGGTGTTAACACCACTGCTTAAATTCAACGTTGGTGTTGAAATGGGTGGTGGATGTTAATGTTGGTGTTGATGTCAACACTCAACACCGACTTTGATATTGGGTAACGCCACTACCACTGCTTGAGTTCAAAGTTGGTGTTGATATGGGGTTAGTGTTGGTGTTGGTGTTAACACCAACTTTGAAATCACCCAATGCAGCAAAGGCCAGGCGAATGTTGTTTTCTATAGTCTCCTTTGCCCCTCGGTTGTTCGGATGTTGGTCGATGTTGGTTACAAACAACGATACCGATGCGCCGCCGTCTAAGGCCGGGTTCACACTGCGAGCGAAATGGCGAAGCGAAGCGAATTTCCATTGTCCTGTAGCGTTACAGGCCATTGTCGTGCTCCCAGATCTTTTCACGACATCGCTTCGCTTCGCCGTTTCGCTCGCAGTGTGAACCCGGCCTAATGCGGATGATCCGCCAACTTCGTTTACGACGGTAGTCGCAAAACGAATCGCAAACTCGTCGTAAACAACTAACCGTAAGAAAAATGACATGACGTCGTATTATTTGTCGTAAACTAGTCGCATACTGATCGTAAACTCGTCGTAAATTCGATGGATCACCTGTATAAAGTGGAGTATCGAAAAATTTACGTTTCTAGCGAAAATATGACCTATTGTGCTCCCGCGCCAGGGCCAGTTTGCCCCCCCCCTCCCGTTTTATACCGACGGGTTGAGGGTGTTCACGATCGGTAAATTTTGCCGTTGGATGTAGCCTACTAGACCTTCCCACTTCGTTACTTTCTATCCGCCAGCACAGTAAGAAGTGTCATGCATATACAAATGCAAATGCAACACGCATGTAAGGTACATACTTCACGATGGCATGGCAGGCGACTGGCCGATAAAATAAAGTGAACATGAAGTAGTCCAAGGCTCATTGTCACGTGGAAGAGGCTGTCATAGGCCTAGTTTATACTTCGACGCAAGACCATCGGCGTCCGACGCCCGATCAAATCTGGACGCCGACTTCGCAGAATTGATTCATAGTCCAACGTACTTTAGCGACGGCGACCCGTTATGAAACGCCTCCAGTAATAACAGCCTCGCGATCGGACGCCGACCAAATCGCACGACGGGGTCGGCGCCGAACGCAAGAACGCGCGTCGGTCGCCGGCGATGGTCGTGCGTCGAAGTATAAACTAGGCTTTAAGCATGCAGCACACTGGCCGCCAACTTCGGCGTCCAGAGGCGTTTTTTCGACGCCAATGTCCGAACGCCAGAAAAATGTGCCACGAATGGAATCAATAGAACGCCTCCGGACGCCACTGAACTCCAATATCAAACATGTTTGATTTTGGACGCCTGTGAACGCCTGTGAACTCCCGAAGCAGCCAAGTGTGCTACCGATTGCAGCCAGACTTGGAGTCGGCGGCGAGGCCTTGGCCAGTCAGATTGCGTCTTAATGCCACATGATTTCAAAATGGCAGCCTCAATGGCCCGAAAAGATGCTACTGAACGCTAAGTTTGGGCAGGCGTGCTCTCACCAGGATCCACTGGCAGCCAACTCTAGCGTCGAGAGGCGTCCAGAGGCGTTCAGTCGAGCGCTTCCGGACGCCAGATTTGGCGGCCAGTGTGCTGATAGCTTAGAGCTATCAAATCGAACACCAAGACGGTGTTTGAGTATAATATTCAGTAGCTGATGTCAGGTGAATGTAGAATCAGAGAATGGTTCACAGTGGACTTTTCGGCTACAAAATCATCGGCGGACGCTCTCCGTCACTGGCTCACCAGAGCACTAAGTTTTCTACGTGGAAGGGAAACTGATCCTCACTTTGAACCGTAACACCGGTGACAGACTGGCGCGTATACGACGCGTCGTGCAGGCGTTCCGCCAATCAGATTATTCAGTAGGTGTTTACGTCCGTGTTACCTCTTCCCTGATTGGTTGAACGTTTTCCGGGCCCGTTGATTACGCGCCAGTCTGTCAACGCCTGAAGTCTTCGTTGCCGTATGAAATTCTGGGGCTTTATTCACAAAGCGGTCTTAGCAGTTAAGAATTCGTAGCATTGCGGGAGCTATTGCGCCTCAACCATAGTTAAGGACGCTACGAATGCGCAACACCTTTTTGCTGAAGTATGCTTTGTGAACAGGAGCGCCGCGCTTATCGCCAAAAGACGGCGGACCAATACAATATAAAATTCTCCTGATTGGTGCTTAATCAACCATGAATGAGTCCACAAGACATTGAATTGGACCATAGTGACTCCTATTGGTCAAATGACTGACAGTTCCTATAAGGTCCCTGGTGAATAATGTTGCGAAGGACAATGAAAGACCTTCGAGTATAAGGCTTAGTTCACATAGAGATATACGTTATACGGATACGCAGATGAACAAAGGTTTCATGGTCATTGACCGTTTATTAGGCAATGTTCGCCAGCGTGTTCGTATATCGTATACCTCTATGTGAACTAAGCCTAAGGAAATCAGTAAATTTAGAACTAAAAGACACCAGCATAAAACTACTCATGCGTGGTAGCCTAATGCGGTTCCCCCAAATTCTGGAGCAGCCAAAACCAGCCCCAAACAATGCGTTCTGTTCTGCGGCACATTCTCCACAAATCACCACAACCGATCATAAAGCTGTCGATTTCACCTGAAATGCCCTGGGATCCAGAAATATTGGAAGCTGGGAGTGAGTTGCTGATGTTGGGAGGGGAGGGGAGGGGAGGGGGTATGACATGTAGGTTCCTCTGCCTATGGGGTACTTGAAGGTACCTCATATAAGCAGAGAAACCGATCTAACTGTCTAAGATTATCATTTTACCGGTAAAGGCGTGCTGCCTAATGGCGGGGTGGAGGATAGACCCGTGCAGCTACCAATAGGCCTACGCAGCAGGAAAGGTGTCTGAGCCGTGCGCCGGTAGGCCTAAATTCTAAATAAAAATACAATAGGCCTCTTCCCTCGACATAATTTATTATCTATCCATGACATCGATAGTGTCCCATTGTTAAGACGAGAACAAGCTCAGACATGTGACGTTACACCGGACGGAATATTTGTCTGACATCCGGGTACTTGAGCACGCTGTCCCGGGCACATGACCTGACGTCGTCATGTTTTGTTCGTATTTTTACACCGAGTGCGGGAGCGTTGCGATCAAAATTGAGTACATTTGATGACGCCGCTACATCACACCCAACCGGCTAAAATTGCCTCCAAATTATCACTAAACCCCGATTTTGACCAAACAGGCCATTCACTTGCTTAAAGCCGCAGAGTATGCACCGCTACTCACTCCCAGTTCGACCGAAATCATAGTGCAACCTCATTACAGGCGTGCCTAATGTAATTAGGCCTACCATAGAACCACATATAGCATCCTGCATCGAGGTTGGGGGATCACCAATGCTGCGTGTTGTGCTGTGTACCGCATCGTGGTTTGACACTGTGCGACTTGGGGGAGTACCGGTATGGCTTTCTTTTCGGATCCAAGTGTGGGATGCCGCTGCAAAAATGTCTCCAACCGTGGGGATAAACGTACAGTATGTATCAACAGAAATAATTTTATTCGTAGTCACATGTTTGGCCGCTAGAAGGTCGCCGATTATGACCCATCTGTCTATACTGTGCGGCTTTAATACATGCATTGCGGAAGCCGTTACCGTGATTACGGTACCAAAGTCTGTCTTGGCTTCATTAATGCCGTCTTGCTTGGAATAGTTTCGCGGTGAAAATCATCCATAAGGTAAAACGGAATGACGTGACCCACATAAGCAGGAGGAGAATATCTCCTCCTGACACATAAGCTATTTACCCGCTTCGGGTTATCGGCGCTACGCGGTGGGTAGTTATTATCCCCGGAACGGAATGGTTATTTTTACCGGAACGGAACAGAAATGAAAACGCGGAATGACCCAAAAACCGGAACGCGGAGCTAATTTAAATATACCACCATGTTATAAATAGCAACAGAACACGTGATCGAAAGAGTTTTGTCAACGACGATTTTCCCTTCGGTTCTCCAACCCCTCTGCCATTACGCACGTCTATAGTCAGCATTTTCAACGCGACTCCAGGTTTCACAAGTATGGTGGAGAACGGAAAGAGTGGTCGTCGTTGACCACTTAAGCCGCGGCGGTTATTTTATTAAGGTGGATGGTATGAAAAGTGCCGTTATTCGTCAAATCTATCAATTAAATCTTTTATTTAATAATTCTTGAATGTATTTTCAAAAAGCTGAAAGCTCCATTGCCGATAACTTCACCGTTTTATACTTCATTCTGTGGTTTCGTTCCGGTTTTAGGGCCAATTCCGCATGTTTATTTCTGTTCCGTTCCGTCAAAAATAAGTATTCCGTTCCGGGGATAATAACTACCCGCTACGCGCTGGTTCGCGTCCTTGCGTCAAGTTCTGAAGTGATTTACCTTCTTTTGAAACATCTCAGCTGGCGGACACCTCACAGCTTCGTGCTTCTCCATGCATGTCCCCCGCCGGTCACTCATCTGACAGACAAGGCTGCCGCGTTTTGGAATCGTTACGAAGGTCGTACAATTCATAACTATGAGGCAGGCAGCAGCGCAGGAAATACGCGACTTTCCTTCACCATCATCCAAAGACAGTGACCGTAAACTCCAACCTGTCACGACAATTTGGTAAACAGTGGATTTCATCTCGAGAGGCGAAAATTTCCTCTTGTGGATGTTGGCTTATACCGTGACAGACCTCGGCTTTGACATTGGTTGTCTATTTCGAAGCCCTTTGGCCATATTCCGAAACCTTCCATCAGTGACGTCACTGCGGCAATCTCGCGACGTAAAGATGGAAATTGAAATCTAGCGTGTAACCAGTAATCAGTTGTGAGCGTACATTCCTGCCGACCAGAAAAGGGAAACGGTAACAAGATTATAAGGGGTAGGCCTAGTCTTAACTTTGACGTGTTGATAATTTAGTTAATAGCCGTTTGTGACCACATGATACGAACCCGTGGTGAAAATTCAGTAAGAGTGTCGTTTTCGAGAACCGAATGACCGCAGACGAAGTATTCACGTAATCAGTCAATACTGTAACTGTGTTTATTTGTGTGAATTGAAAGTGACGAGAGAGTAATATTGATCGCCAAATCGAGCGACGTTTTGTCTTGTCATGTCTTACAAAAAACTTTGGGTCGTATTCACCAAGGGTGATCATCGCGCGATTAAGACTTAGACGCGTGTAACTTCACTAAATGCACACACTTCCACCGTGCTTTTGAAGAAGGTACACGCGTCTAAGTCTAAGTCTAAGTCTAAGTCTAATGCATTGTTTGCTGTCGTACTTTAGTACACTGGTCCTTTAAAGGGAGACATCCGAAAGATATTGCCCGCCGGGCACTATTTGTTTTTGTTTTGGTTAGTGTAGTGTCACCGTTGATTAACAGACGGTGCTGTGTGTTATGGCACAGGCCCCTGGAGAGCTATCAGTGAGTTTAGAACACGTACAATTCGGCCCTCATCTTCCAGACTATATCTAAAAACACAACACGTATAAAAAACACATCCCGAGCTCACGAATTCGTGAGCTCGGGCTGTGTTTTTTACAAACTAGCGTTTTTGGTTAGATACGTGTTCTAAACTTACTCATATGTCCTGCCTCCAGCCCCACTCAGCGATTTCTAAACTGTCATTGCTGAGCTCATTCCATCTCACAACTTGAAGGTGCACGCGCAGACTGTGGTAGTGAGCTGTGCACGCTCAGTAGGTAAGGCCAGTCCACAGTCCAGCCCAAAGCCGCTCGCTCCTTCAACAAATTTATGTAGAGCCATGGATGATCTTCCGGAAGGTTGCGCATTTCTTGGAGATACAGACGAGCACTTTTAGCATAATTTACATGTTCTGTTGCAGGAAAGAGGTAAAGTAGCTTTCCAACAGATACCAGATGACCGTCCCAGCTAATGCAGGGCCGTAGCTAGCTTTTTTTTCCCTAGGGGGGCATTTTAAGTAGACGAGCTCTACAGACGTGGGCAGCGCTGAAGGGGGTCGGTTTTGCGGGGGGTCTGGGGGGCCTCCCCCGAAAAATTTTGAAAATTAGAAGCTCTGAGATGCAATTTGAGGTCAATTTCCTGCATTCTGAGACATGAACAATACTGACCTTTTATCCCATTTGATTTTGCTGAAAAATTTTTTTTTTAACAACTGGCCTGGGGGGGGGGCATTTGCCCCCTGTCCGTATGCTAGCTACTGGCCTGTAATGAGCTCCTTTATCACTCCAATGTACTCTAAACATTGTAGCCACAACTTTGCCGTGCGTGATTGAGTTCGTTGGATGCTTTTTAAATTTCTCCTCAACAGCATAATTCATTTCAACAAGTTCAGGGGCTTCAGCAAGAGTATCTGGTGAGATCATGCACTCTTAAAACCTTCTTGTCACCGCAACCTGTCTGCGAATATTGACAAGGTGCTTTAATCAGTCTGACGAGTTACGTCATTCATGACACGATTTCTTGTCATGGCGAGTCGCACATCTCTGTGACGATTTCAGTTTGTCCAGCTGACAAGATCTCTAGTTATGACGATAAGTTGTAGGTGGCAGGACATTATTGCGCATGCGCACCCGCGTCCTACTAAATAGCGTCAGCAAGGAATTTTGCCGTCAGCAACATCAAAGTTGGCGTCAGCAAGGTTTTATGTGACCAGGAAGACTTTGTTGACTACAAAATGCAGTTTTATTGATGTAAATATGAATATCCAGCAATAAAATTAATGAAGTCCATCAATAATATTCACACGGTAGCCGGATTTTGGACCCGAGACGTGGTGACCATTCTTCACCAAGTTGTTGTTGTTGTCTGAGCCAATTCCACACTAGCTGTCGGTATCCATCCTACATGGTGCCTGAATCAGGTATAAAGTGACCCAGGTACCGGGACTTGTATGGGCATTACGAACTGAGTGTATGCGTAAATGCGCACTACGCGGTGACCTACTTTATGCACTATGCATTACAGTTAGAAAATGGCGAAATATTCATTGAAATCAACAAATACTCTGCAATGGTAGCAGCCAGCCGAGAAAAACACTTGTCAACTTTGAAAGTAGAGTCCCCTGATTAATTGAGGTCATTCTTGCAAAGAAATAATCAAAATTACGGACTGTACTGGGTGAAAAAAACGGGAAAAGGCATGCACTATGATTGTACAGGCGCGAGACATGAATCGCAGTTCAAAATTCCCGCCTCCCACCAATGTGACCTACACTGCAAAAAAACACCCGGCGAGGCCGAGTATAATTTATGTTCTTACTGCTGATTGGTTGAACCATGAGAACGAGCTTGATTTACTCACTGTACCTGCCGCCAAATAACCTCGGAACCTCGGCGTCAGAGTAGACTCGAGAGGCCCGCAATGGGGTGTCAGCGTGATTGGTGCAGTTCATTCCAAATCCCGTGGCGCGAGGTTTTCAGCCGATATCTCCGCAATGGCTGGGTCAAATTCAACATACCATACATCAATTGACTTGTCTTTCTTGCCGGTATCTTTCTGCTATCTTCATTTTTCGTGTAAGGCCTGCATAACGGATCCCTTTCTCAAAACCCATTTCATTTCGCCACGCTGTTCAGTGCAGTTTACACGTGCGCGATGCATTGCGTCATTTCAAAATGGCCGCCATTTCG
>NMRB01001740.1:0-15633 GCA_002633025.1 Notospermus geniculatus | reverse complement strand
GGGCGTGCGTAACAACTCGGCAACTTTGGGGGTGGGGATTCCTGCATATTGTGTAAAAAAGAACCATTAGACTTTTTTACAGCTCGATATTTTATTAAACGAAATAGGCTTATTGTATAGATATGATACAAAATACACCGTAGTATGCAGCCATTAACATTAGTAATTATTGTTTATACATTGATAAATTGTTGATTCACCAATGGCCTTGACAATAATTTTTGAGAAAAAAGAAACAATTTGCTGGTTACTAGATTACATTCATCACCTAAGCACAACGCTGCCCTCCAAACGAAGACTGCAGTAACTGCACTTAGTGCGGTCTTGCGTTTTATGCCATATCTCCCTTGTTTTAGGTGGCAGCTCTGAATGATTTTGCAAGAAATGAGAGCAGTATCTACTGATGTTATTACACACCTACATTGTCCACTTCACTGAATAGGAAAGGCTGCAGAGGCTGTACAAGGGAAGACTGCAATATGCAGATACTGCAGTCTTCCATTGTAGGGCAGCACGGATACCACCAGTTTCATGTTCATTTCCATTTTTGCTTATTGAAATAAGAGAAGCTATCAGAGAAGCACATCGACCAAATGAATATGTCGGTCTAGATTAACATTGCAGGAAAGTAATGCTTGTATCATGAAATGTACAAGATAAGTCATTGGACAGTACATACAATGCAGGTACATGTAATGCTATTAAACATGATGAAATATACACAGGACAACAAGAGGTCAAAGGATGACTCAATGGGGACAGGAATTTCAAGTTACAGTGGCAGGTAAAACACTGGACGATACTGGTACTGTCATTTCAGAGCTAGACCACTTTGCAGTCGACATCTCGTTCCTATGTCGCTTGCTTGAGTGGATGTATTTCAGATCATGGATTGTTACAGGTGTCATAGAATGTAATGCCCCCGATATCAGATGCCCTCTTCTTTTGTTCAGGGGACATCTGGTAACAGAAGTTAACAGAAGTTCTGGTCAGTGCCCGGCTGACCCTTAATCCGTCAGAATCTATTGTTGTGGGGCATCACATATCGGNGGTACTCGAAGTCCCAATAATCCCTCGCTCGTGATAACGAATGAACATACTAAACTATTCGTGCTCGTTTCGACATTAGTGAGCTTTCGCAAGCGCCCGGTTAGGCCCTACGACGACGTTTATCTATTGTGTGGGTATACCCAAACAATAGATAAACGTTGTCGTATGGCCTAACCGGGCGCTTGCGAAAGCTCACTATTGTCATGGTTCGTTCACTCCTACATCGTTTTCTTCGGCCTGGTTTTCGTGTAGTTGCAGGCGTTTTCGGAATACACAGATGGCCATCGGTTGAAATCACGTAATTTTTACTGCGTTCTTTATAGTTGAGATATTTCTCGTACTTTCTCATTTGAGTCCATCATTTCACATGGCCGCCCAATTATCCTGCATTGTGCGAAATATATCGACCCACTTTGCCAATTCATAATTTCCTTGGCCTCGAAGCGCGCGTCTATCGTCCGCCTCCTGAAGCCTCACCACACAGTTCAATTTCTCCATTAGGGTCGAGCCATCATTGTGAATTCTCATAGTGCTTCAATCCAGGCCCCTCTGCGAAAAGCAGAAAAGACAGCCCCACTTGACTTTTGTTTGGGTCCATTGTGATCACTGTGCTGTACAGACACAGGAACTGAGCAAAATCCCAAGAATTATAAGTTAATTATATTATGTAATCCAAAACAAAGAAATTCGCCAAACATGAAAAACAGGTACAATTTTCTCAGATAAGAAGCATGTAAATGGCACATTCAGGGAGTGGCAGCAATGCCACAAACCCATAGAACCTGGCGTGGCAAGGATGTCTTGACCAGCATTTCATAGACAGCATACACGCTCAGTACATTAGAAGAGAACCAGGAAGTAAAATCCAGATCCAATATGGCCGCCCTGTTTTTGGAAAATTGGCAGCATTCATGCAGTTCACTTGTGGAGTACTCTATGTCTGTTGAAAATAATGCTACCGGTCCCGAAAGGGGTGGACTAGAAAAAACGACGTTTCAAACATGTTGTTTGATCTTCAAAGTGTGCCATTTCTTGGGAAAGTGTTCCGACAACTAGTCTTTTGTTTCAACTTATTAGCTAATTAGTGCGTTCCAAGATACATCTCATTCAATTCCTTTTGACTTATCTTGTACTTTTATGGTATTTTGACATCTTTTATTTACAACGCCTGGCCACGTTTCAAAAATTCAAAACGTTGGCTCGCCCTTAATTCGGGGAGCTTCCAGGGTTTCCAATTCAGTGAGAGTTTCAGGATATTGTTCATCGATTCTGAATTATTATTTGTCCACTTAACGGGTAGAATGTGCCGATTTTGAAGGCGAGGGAGGAGAACGTTGTCAGGAAGCTTTGGAATTAGGTTTTCGAAATATACACTGAAGACTTCGGGCACTGTATTCTTGAAATGCAGAACTTTCGTCTCAAAATCGAATTCGTCGTCGGCGTACAGCAGGCCCGTTGGCCCAAATATGCCAGCAATCATCGCATTCTTGCGTTTGCTGTCGATTGCCAAATCCGTCAGTTTTCGTTTTACATTCTCCTTCAGGTGACAAGAGCACAGCACATGTGTAGCACCCAGAAAACATTGACGTGTTGCCTTGGTAAGTCATCGGGTCCATTTATAACACTGGATACTGATGTACCCACGACATCCCCAGTTAACTTCTTCTGCAGATGAGAAAAGAACGAGTGATACGTCTCGTACTCTCCGTCCTAGTGTAGAAACATGGGCCCAATAAAAATCGGCGGCTCTTGCGTTGAACGACGAACGAGTTTTACGTTTTTGAAAAACGTAGTTGTCACGTAGCATAGTCCGCGATTGAACGTTCGATCAATTCCGAGAACCGTACAAAATCTGAACTTCTTATCACACATAGGGTTGATCTGGGTGAGCTGATGTTAGTATAAAGTATCACTGCTGGTGGTTTTCCCCGCGTGTGTATGATTTCTTGGATGAGGGGATGTTCGTCAGTTTCCATTTTTGCTTGGACGCATTGCACGTCATCAGCTGCGATGGCTCGTGGTTGTGCGTTGTTCTCTCGGTTTTTTTTCGTTCTGCGTCATTACTGCAAATTTACGCTATAGGAATGAAAATTATTTCCTCAGGCTGATGAATATGAAATAGAATTCGAGTTTCTAAGGTGAAAGACATTGCTTCCAACCAGAATCGAACCCACGGACCCTCGCATAAGGCATCAATCGCCAGCACTAAGAGGCAGCACGCCTTAAACCACTAGGCCAAATCCCCATCTTCAAAAATGATGGTTCAATGGCCCATGTTTAAACGAGGCGTCCATCAGTACCCTGCGAGTAGTCCAAACAATCTCCTAACCCAAACAATTTTATGTTATGCGAGGGGTCACAAATAATGGAGATACAAGTAAAGAATATGAAATAGAAATCGAATTTCTAAGGTGAAAGACATTGCTTCCTACCAGAATCGAACCCACGAACCCACGGACCCTGATGCATGTAAATACACAGCTGCTCTTGTGGGGATATTCATTTCACCCAAAGGTACATACACTCAATGTTGCCTGTCGAGTTTCAACGTAACGTGACAGAGATGTGTTTATTCACTGGCATACACCTGTGCTGCATTTTAGGAGTCAACTTGGGTGCCATCAAAAGTTGGGACCAATCGTACAGCGTGAATTTGCCGTAATGGTTGTACTTTGCATCTTGAATCTGTCTCAGATCACGGGGAGCATTTAAAGAATCATACAGCACTAAGTCAATGTTCACTTCTCGTGGTTTCTTTGTTTCTACTTTCTCCTTTATTTTTCCCAACGTAGTTTTTCGAACTTTTTACGTATTCTTTGCCGCCCGACCGTCTCGTGTTCCCATGGACTACCGGTATTGCTGCTTGATTGAACCGGCCGATGTATTCGACGAGCGCGTATTCTAACAGATTTCGGGAGCCGGTATTCGTAGTCCCCGTTAATGTAAACAAAGTTCTGGTTTTCCAAGCTGGCGAAGTAGGCCTACGTAGTTTTTGTTGATGTTCCCTTCGAATTCCACGCACCACAATCATCGGTGAAATCGCTTTTCTCTCCTTTGTCCCGGCGCCGTATATTTCCACTAATTTTCGAGAACAAAGCAAACGTTTTCTTTGATTCCACGTGGTATCTCAGGCACCGAATCATGTGGTCCACGAAGTTTTCTGAGCACTCCATCTATCTCCTGAAACTTAGTGATCGGAATACCACCTGCAGGTGGATCCCGAGGTGCGGTCGACTCTGAGGGTACGGCATATTCAAGCGGCGGTTCAGGTGAGGCAGGTGGGGTGTCAGCAGACGAACTGCGTACATGTATCTCGTTATTCGTGTCTGCAAAGTCAAATTCCAATACACCACATGGCCTTCTTTCATCCTCCCGAATCGGTTCGACTCAAAGGACGGAAACGTCTAGTGGTCCGAAATCTACATAATTATTTTCTTGCACGGGACTCGACGAGATGGGACGTTTCGATGAATATATGCTGCAGAACGATCAGCGCCAAGCCCAGAGGCCAACGATCAGCGCCAAGCCCAGAGGCCTGTGTCAAATGTGTTGCACGCGTGGGGAAAAATATTTTGATAAAAGTGCCCCAAAATCGCATTTCTACGCAGAATAGTTGAAATTATTTTTTTTGGCCATGAGTGTACATCGGGCATGTCGGGAGACCATATGACATTTACAATGTCTCTTGTTCATTCAGAATCGCATAGTCTATTTCTCTAATCCTCACCATAATGGACGAACTTCTCCCATCCAATAATGATGCACATTTGACGCATAAAATTTGACATCACCCACTACCCTTCCTCTAAAACTGCGGTACACCTTTTATCAAACTGAGGCCTTAAAACATCAGAATATCAAGCCTTAGATCATCAGGTCAGCGCCAAACCCAAGGGCCTCTTGTTTTTGCCTTGATTTTTTATTTATCCGAATCAGTGAAACACGTTACTCAAAATGTAATAATTTCGTAAACTGAAATCCCAAAATGGATGAGCATTGCGGTTTCTGAAGCATAAACCAAAAATCAAGAGTTTAGGTTGAAACCGTATATTCGGCGTGCCATAGAATAGAAGGCACGTACACCCTTAGTCAAAAGTAAATAGACAGCTACTAAATTCAATATTTCCTAATATAGCAGCGAGGCACAATTTTTCTTTTTATTTCCATTGATAACAATTGCTTTGGCACCTTCTTACACCAAAATTATCTTGCTCTCCTTTGAACTGATTTTTTGGTGAAAGTTTGAATTTTCATCAAAAAAAGTGATTTTTTATTCGGGATTTGTTGGTGATCGCACCTATGCCATCTTGAAGCACATTTGTTTCTGAGTAGAATCTAGCTTTCGGATCCCATGGATCTGTAGGGGGGACAAAGTTACAGAGGGACTTTTGCAGTGATTTTGTTCGGTTAGCCAAGTTCGATCTTCCACGTGCTCTTCCGTATTTCATACCGACCAAGTGTTGAATATTCAGCAGTTCTCCGTCACAAAGCACACGCTCGGGGCAAACCACATTGATTGCGTTGCATCATTATTATTGATTGTATTGTGCACTATAGTTTAGTTTTGAACGGGCAAACATGCTTTGTGGTTAGCTCTCTGCGGTAATCGCCAAAAGCTCGGAACGTCATCCCGGGCCCACTTAGGCCTTATTGTTATTCACATTATTTCTTATTGAAATTGCAAAGGCTCGGTCAAATAGGCCCAGTATGAATAGCGATTATTATTTGTGACCCTGAACTTGCCGCGTCACAACTGGTTGGTTATGAATGTGGTCTCAGACTGGCAACTGGAAAACCCTAAAATTGCCTGTAAGAAACCATCAATAACTCGGTTGCAGAAGCTCCAATTCTTTATTTCAAAATATCATTGTGTCTGGAAACAGTAGAGCTGTAAAATGCTCAGGTTCTCGATTTTGCGAAGGCGATAATAAAAAACCTCATTTTTTGACAAAATTTCAATCGTTCACCAAAAAGTCACTAAACTGTATACCTGGGTCATTTCGGTGGAAAGAGGTGCCGAAGCAGTTGTTATGAGTGAGTATAAAAAGAAAAAATGCGTTTCATTAATATTAAAAGAAATATTGAATTTAGTAGCTGTCTATTTACTTTTGACTAAGGGTGTACAACTCCAATAGAGCACTGAGTCACAATAAAAGCACATTCGATTTTCGATATCAATTTTTTGACAAGAAATTTTGAAGAAATGGCAAACAACAGCACTGTATACAACCTTTCATACTGGGCAGAGAGGCCAATCTAGCCAGTTCGTCCAAGACATCTCAGCAACGACAGGGGACTTTACTGGAAATGAATTCGGGGACAGTTGAGAGAAGTCGGCTACTGCATTTGCTCTGATTCAAGTTCATTACACCAACAACATAATTTTAAAAATCTGTGTCTCCTTTCATCATGTTCGTCAAGATGAGGCGATACGTTGACTTTCTTGTCTCGTACACAGCAGCTTCATCGATATTGATCTGCAGATTCAGCCATATAAACTGAGAAATGACTTCACAACGGTAAAGCTTTTGATTTTCTGCTTTGCGACTTGCTTTGCAACCTGCTACCTGCGATTGAATCCGACCGCAAGAAACTGAACCGGTCGTCGACCGATTGCCGACTGAAACTGACCACACCTTCGCCATTGGAAATCACGTCTTAGCGAGTCCAATACGGCGATCGAGTGCCCAGTTGCAACGCTACCCAGTTGCAAAGCAAGTCGCAACGAAAAATCAAAATCAGTGGTGGATTCGAAGCTTAAGAGGTGATTTTGTCAAGCAGCTAATACAACAGCTTGGTGATATGGTTAGGTAACTCGAGTTTTAGCCGCCACTATTTATGATCACATCTTCGATAATCGAAGGGCCATCTGCTCACCACTGCGTTACATCGCACATCACCCTTCGAGGAATAGACCGGTCCGCGGCGTATCCGCTGCCTATTGAAGAGGAGGCTACTCAGAACCGGTGTTGTAAAATTTCCTCGTGGTACAAATAGTGGTAGCCGAAGACTCGATATAAAGTACAATCTGATTGGTCCACCGGTAAAGTTGGCACGGTGCCAAGATACGCTGCGCACCGGTCTATTACTCGAAGGGTGATGTGCGATGTAGGGGCGCAGATCGCCCTTCGATTATCGAAGATGTTATGATCACTGAACGCGGCCAGAAAGCCCTCAACGAAGGTGACCTACTATTTCTGCACAGCTTCAGTAGGCTACTTGCACATGTGCATCGTTATGCCGTTCGGGTCTTTCCGTCAAACACCGAAATCTGGCATTGTTCTGAGTTCTAACTTAATTAAGAATGTCGGTATAGCCTAGTTTCGCTAGCAGCCAAGTTGCCAGTTGGGGAAATCCAGTGGGGGAAATGGCCATGACGGTGACGTTATTTTGGCAAGATGGCTGTCGTTAGCGAGGCTCGCCTTCGCTTAATGTAGCTCAACTATAAAGGCGAGGATTTTGTTATTGTCTGGTTCGCGAATACGCCGACATGTCGAACTCCCGATTTGAAAAAAAACAAAGGTTTCATACTTTTTTCCGTATCCGCCGACGAGCTAAAGGAAATGAAAAAAATAAATGTTTTTCTTTTCTTTTTTCCAATCTCAGAATAAAACTAAAACGATTTGAAATTTCTCTTTTTTCCTGTTCCTGATCCAGAATTTCAGAGGCTGGTTCCCGTTTTGCCGCTCCGCTATAACGAAACGGCAGCGCCAGCGTGAGTGTAGCGACAAAGACTGGAACCAGACCAGTCTAAGAATTTATCTACCGCCAGGACTGTTGCCAAGATGTCGGCGCAGTGGTATAGTGTCACCCAAAAGTCTGGTCACAAAAATGTGAAATTGCTGGCAAAAGCATACGGTAATTACAATGTAATCGCTGATTTGGTGGGGAGAAACCTCCCCACAGAATCGAAAATGATTTGTATTTGTATTTCATTTTTCCGTCAGGCCGACGCTATAGCATTATTGGCCCTGGTAAGTACGGAGGAGGCCATCACAAGCTACTCATGTTCCTCACTTGGATGGGGTATTTTACTTGCCCTTGCAAAGACACAAGGTACAAGGCACCACGGCTTACTGTCCCATGCGACGGACGTGAAGAGCCGGGAATGAAATCCCATATGGCCCGGGCTGGATTCGAACCCGGGACCTGTCGCTTGCTAAGCGGACGTGATAACCACTAGGCTATCAGGCTCCTCGAAAATGATTTGGGCACAGTTAGGAAGATCGAAGTCCACTGCGCCGCCAGCAAGGTAAAGGCCCGTTTACCACCACCACCGACACCACCAATACTGAACTCGAGGCAGATACACCAACGAATATACTAACGGAATTCGGGATACGATTCATCACGGTCACATATGAAACATTATTCCTAGGTGACACTACCTAAAACCACATGACCATCCATACATCCCGGGCCATATGGGATTTCATTCCCGGCTCTTCAGTCCGTTGCATGGCGCAGTAAGCCGTGGTGCCTTGCACCTTGTGTGTTTGCAAGGGGAAGTAAACGACCCCATCCAAGTGAGGAACATGAGTAGCTTGTGATGGCTTCCTCCGTACTTACCAGGGCTAATAATGCTATAGCGTCAGCCCTGACGGAAAAATGAAATATAATACAATCATAAATAGATCAATAACCATAAATGTGCAACTCAAAATTCATGTTACTTGTGACCTTTCTTCGTTTCCATTTCGTAAAATCCTTCATGATCCATGGGTTTACAAAATGTTGGTCTCGAAATGAAGCCGACATCCTGCTCTACAAACCCTGTGATTTGTGTCCTCATCCATTCAGAAACCACTGAGTTACAGCCATCAAAAGTTGCAGTTAGATGACAAAAAGGCTGCGGCCGATGTGTCCTCCGATTTTGGTCAAAATTTAGTTCTAATAGCGGTCGAAGGCGGCGCTGCCTACAAAAGTGTATGTCAGGAATACATATTATTAAGCAACTAGCGAATGCCTGGTTTGCACAGGGCAGAGCTAGGACCGCATAAGCTTCCATGAAAACGTTTTCAAACCAATATTCAATTCCGTGAGGGAAATATTTGCCTATTTTGTTAACAGCGCGACATCTGGCGTCAGTTTCTATAAGCGATGAAGCTGAAACACATCGGCCGCGGGGATTTTTGACCAATTTCACACTTCCGATGGCTATAGCTCTGCTATCTCTGAACGGATAACAACAAAACTCACAGGGCTTGTAGAGTAATATGTCAGCTTCATTTTGAGCCCAACATCTTGTAAATCAATTGAGCGTGAAGGATTTTACGAAACGAAAACGAAGAAAGGTCATGAGTAACACGAATTTTTAGTTGCACATTTATGGTTATTGATCTATTTATGATACAATACAATGTCCTGATGGTCTGGGTTGGGCCTCCCTGTGGTAGTTTTGGACCATGGACGAACACACTAAACAGCCAACAAATATTTTTTTTCCTGAAAAAAGTACACGTTTATTTGTTCCTCCGACCACGGGAAAGGTGACGGAATTTTCGATAATCCACAAAATGACAAAATAAAGTTTTTAAAAAAGTCCGCCCTCTGACTTTGCTTGGCAAGAGGGCCAGCTGGAGAACGTAAGATAAAAAAACATCGCCAAGGCAATGTTTTCATGAACTACGGTACGATTAATTTTTCAGAAAATTTATCCATAACGAAATAGTAAAAGGTAAAACTGTTTGGATTCGGAGATTCTTTGGGCTACTCGCAGGGTATTGATGGACGCCTCGTTTAACATAGGCCATTGAAACAAGATGGGGATTTGGCCTGTGGTTAAGGCGTGCTGCCCCTTAGTGCTGGCGATTGATGCCTTATGCGAGGGCCCGAGAGTTCGAATCTGCTAGAACGGCGCGATGAATTTCCCCTTAGAAACCCATTTCTATTTCATATTCATTATTATTTGCATCTCCTTTATGTGACCCCTCGAATAACATAAGACTGTTTGGGTTGGGAGATTGTTTGGGCTACTCGCATGGTACTGATTGACGCCTCGTTGAACATAGGCAATTGAACCATCTTTTTTGAAGATGCGGATTTGGCCTAGTGGTAAACGCACGCTGCCCCTTATAATGCTGGCGATTGATGTCTTATGCGAGGGTCCGTGGGTCCGAATCTGGTAGGACGTAATGACTTTCACCTTAGAAACCCGTTTCTTTTTCATATGCTAATAGTAAGGGCCGTATTTTAGAACGCCCCTTAAAGATAATGTATCACGACTTCATTGTTTACATTCAATGTTTGTAAACATGGATGTTTACATTATGTTATTTTGGACTTCTGCAACATGCCAACACACTGAATTGAAGTTGAGTTGAAGTATTTCCAGAGGGGCATGCACCAACAAATTACTCATCAGACAAAGAAAGACTAAACATAAACAAACAAAATGTAAATAAACAATGATTTTCGTGGCCCGCAAAAATAGCCGTGATACATGTACATTATCTTTAATATTAAGGTCCACCTTAAATCTATTGTTCTCGATGGTTTTACAATATTATTAGACTTAAGGTCGACCTTAACGTTAATGAACATTCTAAAATACGATCCTAAGTGCCAGGCCCGTGGTCATCTCTTGAACCCTGTCGCCGCCGGGATTTAGAAATTACCAACGGGGACATCAGAACGACGGGGACATTAGTTTCTATCACACCTGAACAACCTTTTGTTCGTATTTGGTGCGAGTCTAGATTGCTTGGACTACTGGCAGGATGCTGAGGGACGCTTCGTTTAACATATGTCTGAAGCATCTTTTTTTTGAAGATGGGGATTTGATCGTGGTTTTGTCGTTAAGGCATGCTGCCCCAAATGCTGGCGACTGACGCCTGATGCGAGAGTCCGTGGGTTCTACTTCGGCAGGAAGCTACGTTTTCCACCTTAGAAAACCCGTTATTGTCGCCGCCAGGATTGTTATATTTATCATCAACAACGAAAATGGCTGGGTGTTGCCACAATGAAAATTTCAGTAAACATGTACGAGAATGGGGTATTTTAAAACCTGATTTGGGCTATCAACAAGTGGTTTCACTGTTGACGTGCTCTGTCATGTGTCTCCAACTAAAATGTTCTACGTTCGACGTCCTGCCGAAAGAAACACACTACATCTGTCAGACAAGTGAGAAGAAGGGTTCCTGCATGGAAAAGGAAGAGGCATTCCAGTATCCTGGGGCCATGATGTTTGAGATAAAGGTAAGATATTGAGACATACAATATTATTGAGGCCTACCACAAGCTCTGCTGATGTCAGGAGGTCGCACTACGATCGCTTGCGCTGCGACAGAACAGTCGACATCAAGTGAAGAAATGAAATCACGCTCATGTCGTAAAAGTGAAAAGGCGTGCGCTCAATCAGGAACAGGCAGCATCTGGACACGGCGGAACCGTAACTGTTCAGGTCTTCTGGGTCCACAGCATCGCAAACTTATAGGTCCACAGCATCGCAAACTTCTGGCAGTCATGTGACTTGTGATCATGTGACTTTTTCAAGATGGCAGCGCCCATGCAGGGCTGGTCACTCATTGGTTAACTAAAATGGACCAACTTTTGGATAATCGCAAGTCGTCGATTGCGATTGGGTTACGCCCCTCGGGATCAAAATTCGTCGTGGCGCAGAAGTGGACATGTTCAACTTGTAGCGTTTTTCATCTGCTTTTCTAAATATAGAATCTCTCGGAGGGCACGCTACAAAGTAGGGTTCGATACACTACTATGAACAACTAAGTCTCATATAAAAATCATATAAATTTATTGAAACATCTCCGAATAATTGTACAAGTGGTAGCATGAGTGAAGAATTCGTTTGACATCACGTATTTGATGTAATAATGACGTTATGTATCCATATGATAATCCATGCTAGGCTGAGATCCCCTTTAAGTTTCATGTAGACTAATACACTACACAATGTACAATGTATGTACGGCATGTACTGCGTGACACACACGCGCATGCATGACTGCTGACGTCATCATGCTGATCGGGACCACGGGACGTGTTTACATGTCAACACCAATGTAATGCACCCTTTGAACTCACAGGAATGAATGACCCAACGTCCCGCCCGACGCGGTATTTATACTTTTCTGACGTACCCACAATGCACCGTAAAACCCCAAATTGACGAATCACGACGCAGGATTTGCCCAGTTTTTACAGGCCTAGGACACGGACCTCAAATTCAACACGCTATAACTTGAGAACCACAACAGATATCGAAAAATCCCGCGGACCAAATTTAGATAACATACTCAAAAATCACTCACAAGAGTTTGGTAGCAAAATATAAAGGTTAACCCGCGGAACCTGATCATTTACTGAGAGGGACCTGCCCGAGGCGGTACCAAAAATGAAACAATCGAGTTCACACCTGACAACGGTTACCAATAGTTACCTGGTTACGGCACTGTAGGCCAAGAGTTACCGCGAACAAAGTAAGTTTTCCGTACTTTTGCAAATTTATCCAAGGTAAACCATTATACCATTAGAAAGCTGAGATTTTCTACTTTCATACACGTAAGTATCATAACCAGATTAATTTCTGGGATTTAGTAATCGACAAGTGAAACACAAAAGATTTATCGTAAACAGCGCAATGCACGGTATCCAAGATGGAGGACCACTCGGCTCCAAAAGATCCCACAAAGTTTCGCAAATTATGATGAGTAGATGACGGACTAAATCTTATGAACGATAAATGTTGAAAGCTAAAAGGTTCCAGAATTAAATGACACCAGTAGTTATGAAAAACACGAAGTAGTTCCAGAAATATCAACTTGAGAAGTCGCAAAGCGAGGATCGAGAAGTAGGTCAACGTCACACGGGCCTAGTACATCAATGTACAGCGGACTGATTTTAGCATTACGTCATAGCGCAATACAACTACGATAGTACAGAAGCATAGCCAAGGCCAAAGTGCATGAAGTGCAAGGTCAAGGATGAGGTTCAAAACAAAACAATGTGCAGCGATTTAGCACAGGTTGATTGAAGTTGATCACTGATAGACATTGACAAAATTTAAATGATGGTCAGATTCGTCACAAACTCTTGCCATTTGTGATCTTTTGTATCGGTGGCTGATACCGACTGTCGCTAGCGATTGTATATAAAGTACCGGTACATTACGAACTATATCGTGCATGCAATATGTGAACAGTCTTACTGGTGCCGAATGGGTCAATGTCGTCCTGGGTATACCTTATGTTTACCCAGGATCATCCTGGACGCATTGGCAATGATCCCGGGACCCGCCGCTAGGCGGGATATGTCATTCGAGGTCTATTGCGGATCGTGAGGTCACGTGGCTTAGTCCTAAACGCATGATTATGCTGGAGGCATTGGAACTAGTTGAGGACCAGAATCAACAAAGGGAGCATCTTTATGTGTATTGTTCGCCGTCAAAACAAAGTTCATTTTCATAAAATAGGATCGGCAACGTTGTTCTGAGAAAAAAAGTTGGAATATTTGTTGAAAAAAGCGATGAAAAATCGATACGCACAAAATGCAACGTCACGAAAGTTGTGTACACTCTCCAATACCACCGCTCTTTGCCCTGAAGAATGCGCAGAACGCACATTTCTATGACGTGTGCAATATCAGTGTATGACGGCCCATGCATGCATATGGACAGGCAGTCCAGGGCAAACGTCTTGCCAATAAACTCAGCCAATCTCCCAATATTGACATGATTTCACAAAATTGGTAGAACTTTAGAATCCCTGGTTAGGAGTGGCACACAGTGGAAATCCAAATCCTATTGCTATTGTACAATCGTAACAATGCGGCTTATTCCGTCAATCGATGACCAGCAGGGTGGATTGTGTGCATGTAGGCCTATGTGCAAATGTATGCATACTGGTTGCTACACACTGTAGGCCGTACGTGTGGTATATCGATATACCGACCGTTGGGCCTAGGCCTATGTTATGATTTATGGGATGAATTAGAGTCACCGTGAATAACCCAGCGATTTAGGCCCAGGACTCACGACCTTGCTTTGCTAACCTTCATCATCTGCCATCTGGTACAGGCTTTGTTTGCCTAGCTAGGCCCTGCCACAGTTGGCTAAGGCTGGCTATGCTAGGCCTACGCCTATGCGAGGATTAAATAGCAACGAGCTGTCGTACAAAGTTTCTTTGTACGCCCGCGAGTTGCGATTCAGACAACACCAGCGACAGCTTTTATTGTGTATTGCCATCTTTTGGCCACAGTTGTCACCTACCATGTGAATGTACCTATTCAATCGACCAATAACAGCAGCAAACCATGCCATACCAACGATGATGCTGTTTTTCAATTCATCCACACATTATCCAACACATTTCACTTTGTTTTTCCTTTTAATATAGTATCCCACCAGCTCAAGTAGAGTACCGGTATACTCGGACCACAGGTTCTTGTGGTTCGATACTATAATAGGGGACCACCAGTCCTTACACACTTCACTGCGAGTGTATAGAAAATTGTTTTTCTTTTGGCCTACATTCTCAGTGAAGTGTGTAAGGACCGGTGGTCCCCTTAGTAATTAGTATCGAACCACAAGAACCTGTGAGCGGACCAAGCCATATAGTTTATGGGTCCTGGGAAGTGCACTGAGTGTGTACGTAGGCCTATGGCTATGCTATGTGTGTAGGCCTAGCCTACACTGAACATGCTGAATAAGCAGCGGCCTGGCCCTTAGTAAAAAAGTAGGCTAGGTGGAGATGTGTCACTTCCCCATCCATGGCTTTTTGTGTTTGTCCGCTCGCGCTAGGGCCTACTTTGACCCGTCCCGGTCCTAAAAAAGAAGAGCCTAGGCCTACTTTTGTAGGCTTCGAGGCCAGGGTCTCCCCCACCATCAGACCCTACGCCTACGGACGTCAGGGACAACCTCCATCAAGGACGGTGAAATCATGAGATGCACCCCAAAAGGGCCCCCCACACAGTGCAAGCCAGCCATGCCATACCGGTACTTTGGCATACAGTTCGGATGATTCCACAGATTACAGACTTACTCATCACTAACCTTGATTCTGTATACATCCTTTGGAAGCTCACGATGTTTTGTCTTCAGGTCATTCATTTCATTTTCCTCATAAGATACACTATTATATAACCTCTCGAACTTCCTCTTAAATAGGTCCCCTATAGCTTCCTTCCCTGTTGCATTATCTATCACATTCGGCTGCACCGTACCTTTACCCTTTATCTTCTTAATCTCCTTCCAAAACACCTTATTTGTCTTTCCCTCTAGTTTTTCTGCCAATTTTGTTGCTGACACTTTATCTCTTTCAACTTTCGCTCTCCGGACTGCATAGTGATACCTTGCCCTAGTTTTCCTGCGTGTGTCAGCAATAATACCAGCTCTTGGTCTGCCATCGTCCCTCCACAGATTATGCCAAAACAAGGCAGTATTCCGCAGATGTGACACATTGTCATTCCAGCCAGCTAAACCTTCCCGTTCATTTGTGATTCTCCTACTGTTCACAGGCAGAGTAACATTACCGGCCTCGATACAGGCCTTTACAATATCATCATGAAATTTTTCTAACTGTTCCCCGTGGTTACGACACATGACATCCTGACATAGGAGGGCATCCA